>JARQZJ010000093.1:3420000-3502500 GCA_030704895.1 Henosepilachna vigintioctopunctata
ACTGTATGTACTTCAATATATGTCGTGTTCATAACGCAAAAATCTAGTTATCCATACAGACAATCACGTAACATTTATTAGTATTATTATTGTCAATGTATAATAATAATTGAACGCAAAAGCTATTTTGAATTCGAAGCATTTGTATTTTAAATGTCAATTGAAATAAAAAATATTTCAGGTAAACTTGAAAAGAGGCAGCCTGAAAAGCCCACAAATATTTCAAAAACAACTTACCATACAGCATTTCTCAACAACAAATTCCATTCTAGGTGCAATCGTTAAAGTTGGGTGAACCTCTCAAATTGTACAATCAAGAAGATTTACCCGACCTTCAAGTGAACGATTTTCAAAACAATAAGTGGGACATTACGTTCGAAATAACTAAGCAAGATGGTAAGCAAATCGGCAAGCATTTTTTCCAATTAATATCAACAATTGCAATCTAAAGACCATCCACATTAAAATTAAGGTCAATTTTCAGGTCTAATTTCAAATTACATTAAAATTCGGTCTTAGCAATAAGAGGCTCTTGAAGTTTTAGTTACATTAATTTTGCTTTGATAGTTCGTTACAATTTGAAGCCAAAATATCTACAATTCATTGTCATTATAGTCCAGGATTCCTGGAGCATTTTGGAACTTTATCACTGTCAAGCTAATTTTCCGAGAGTATCTTCATTTTGATGAGACGCCCAAGAATTTTCTGTACGAAACTCCGGTTGTGGTAACTAATACAGATAGCAACATATGAAATGCGTTGACTTGATCACTCTGAAAATATGTGTTACTACCCGAATTTTTTTTTTGTTAAGTCTCAAGATAATTATCTAAGTTATTCGAAAAAATATTTGTCCTACAAAATCTATGGCTTCATTAGAGAGTCGCCCTTTTTGAACATGTATCAATAACGAGGGCATCATAAACGATTACTTACCAGCTGATTTTTGTTTTTTTAGTTAGTTAAAATTCATATAATTCAATAATCTTATTGTCCTACAAATTTCGCGGTACGTTATTCCGGTCCTACGCTCAAAAGTAGTCAAATCGATCCTCGATGTAGAAGTAATTAGTATAAAGCTGAGTCTTCAAGAATAGCTTCGTTTCGATGAGACGCCCAACAATTTCCTGTGATATCTATTTTGATCGGCTATCAGTTATCTTGGCATGCCACTCAGAACAGCGCAATGGGATGTCGTGATATTTTCCTGAAGTTCTGCTGTCTAGATATGACTTATTTATGAATATTATTTTAATTTAAGTTATTTCATTTGTTTACTAGATAGTACTAACGCAATAGATTTCAATCTTATTTTTTATTCATCAAACATATTTCGTTACTAAATGGTCAACTTCTGCTGACCATACGTAACTTTGTAATAGACAATATTTCATTTTATTTTTAGTTCTCTGGTTATTGTTCAATACAATTTCAATTTATTTTGAATTGATTTTTTCGTTGTATATATTCGCTTATACTCTCTATTTTTGTTTTTTTCTCGTTAATTTTTTTCTTATTTATTATTATTTGTGTACAATCTTGCAATTTTTTGTAAATTGTAATTTTTCTGTAATTATTTCTCTGTAATTGGATGTATATCTGTTGAGAATAAATGTCTCATTATTATTATTTCCTGTGCGAAAATTCTGGATTGTGGTAGCTAACAGAGGTAGGAATTATAAAATATGTCCACGTGCTTATTGTTTACTCCATCAAGCGTCGGAGAGTTCGAGTATGTTCGGAAATGCTCGACTTAATTTCGGGAATCTTACACTAATTTTTGTATCTAATTTTTTATAAAATGAAATTATTTATATTTTAAAAAAGATTTATTCGTTTTGTCATATGTTACCAATAGGAAAAAGAAAAAATGACTCTTATCGGACTAGTGATACATACTTGTTTTCTTGTAGGACATTGGGACATTGTTTTATTTGGACAGAGAACACACTAAGCTAATATGCAATATTTTTGTCCTACAGTTAGTAATTAGAAAAATGGTTTAGTAGTATTAACAATTTCTGAGCGTTGGACCGGAATAACGTAGCACGCAATTTGTAGCACAATAAGATTATTGAATTATATAAAGTATTATATAAAAAAGTAATCGTTTATGATGACCTCGTTATTGATACATGTTCAAAAAAGGGGACTCTTTGATGAAGCCATATATTTTATAGGACAAATATTTTTCGAATAATTTTGATGACTATCTCGAGACTTGATAAAAAAAATTCGGGTAGTAATACATATTTTCAGAATGATCAAATCAACACATTTCATACTTGCTATCTTTGTTAGCTACCACAACCGGAGTTTCGTACAGAAAATTCTTGGGCGTCTCATGAAAATGAAGCTACTCAAGGAAAATTAGCTTGATAGTAATCCAGTTCCAAAATGCTCCAGGGATCCAGGACAATTACTTTCATTTATCAGAAAAATAATAATAAATCATTCAAAATTGAGCTACGAGGTCCTGTAAGAGTTGTCAGTAAAGTGCTTCAAGGAGTTCTTTCTTAAATATTGACTTTGTTCAATTCAGAAGTATGGAGTATAAATTCGTTTATACTTTAGTATGAATATTTAGTACTCAAATACATTAGTCGAATATAAATAAAATAATTGGTTATCGTCGCCAATTTACAATCCCTTTACTATCCTGTGATGAACTAACTATATATAGAATCTTCTACATGGATTCCCCCAATAACACAAAATTATGCATTTTTTTCAGGATCGTCAGATCTTTTTACCGTTGAAAAATTTGGAATATTTAAAGCACGGCTTCAAGTAACACGCCTTCCTAATCAAGATGATATGAAAACTACACACACTGTAAGTAAATGGTTAATCAATTTCATTATTGATATTCAATCAAAACAAGATTGCGTTCAAGTTTTTTATTAACTGGGATTTAATTCATACACTTAACCAACATGGAAACATCATGGAGAATGAAGTTTAAGATTCGATATAAAACTATGAGAAATGACCAGTCAACATTTTTTGGGTTATATAAACATTAACAACTTTAACTACCAGAGAGTATTACAAGCTACTCTTACAAAAGAGGTGAACAGAGAAGAAATAAGAATCAATCTGTACATTCACAATGATTTACAAATATTTTTTTTCGTGCTTAGTTGACGTGGAATTTATCAAATAACACAATTTTTGAGCATTTTTTCCTGATTGAACGTATTCATAATACCTTCAAAGAGCCAGTTATTAAAGGCTAATACTATTATTATATTCATTGAAAAAACTACATTGCAATTGGATTACAAAAAGAGATAACGATAACGTCCAAAATTATACAAAGGTGTTCCAAATTTAACGCAAGATTTGAATTGGGAATAGAACCAACACAGTTTTTAGTATTATGATTGTAAGTTTTCATTGAATCATAAAGTGAATAGAAACGGGGTATTCACAGAATAATTCATCGAACAAATGGCCTCCACGACTTTACATACACATATGCAACAAATTTACTACAAGAATAAGAATTATGTAGTTCTCGTACCATATTATCGCACTTGAAGATATTCGATCTCAAAGTATACTATCATAAGTATATACATTATATTATATTATATTATATTATATTATATTATATTATATTATATTATATTATATTATATTATATTATATTATATTATATTATATTATATTATATTATATTATATTATATTATATTATATTATATTATATTATATTATATTATATTATATTATATTATATTATATTATATTATATTATATTATATTATATTATATTATATTATATTATATTATATTATATTATATTATATTATATTATATTAAATTATATTATATTATATTATATTATCAATACTATACCAGAAACTATAAAAGTCTCATAATAGCCGGACGGTATTTCATTGTCGTCTGCAACGTTGTGTTGACTCTTCCCAAATGTTTTGGGTGTATAAAACCTTGTAAATCGTTGTACATATTAATTAATTCCAATTATTATTAATGTTTTATATATTAATTTTTTATATATCTCTTCAAGTACTTTCATCTTTAACTTGAACTACGCCGTTCTGACGATAGGCAATAACCTTGAAACATATGTAAACGGCTGTTATATAAAAAAATGTGTAGGTTTTCAACGTAAGTTTCTTCTTTTACTTAATATTATATTATATTATATTATATTATATTATATTATATTATATTATATTATATTATATTATATTATATTATATTATATTATATTATATTATATTTATATTATATTATATTATATTATATTATATTATATTATATTATATTATATTATATTATATTATATTATATTATATTATATTATATTATATTATATTATATTATATTATATTATATTATATTATATTATATTATATTATATTATATTATATTATATTATATCATATTATATTATATTATATTATATTATATTATATTATATATTGTATTATATATTATATTATAAGTATTGGGTGTTTTTTAGAGGTATAGAACTTTAAGTTTGCATTACTGTTGAAGATGGCGACCGATTTAACAGCTGAGAAGTGATTTATTCTCAGTTTGGTTTGGCAATTCATCATGAATAGACTCACGCCTGAACAACGCTTGCAAATAATGCAACTTTATTGCGAAAATAATGGTTCTGTGCGGAATACGTATCGCGCACTACGTCCATTTTATCATCGAAAAAATCGTCCATCAGAGCAGTTAATTCGATCAACCATGGAACGTTTTCGCACCACGTTTACTCTCATTGATAACTCGCATCCCCAGAGACGCCGTACGGTGCGTAAAGAAGAAGCTATTGCTACTGTAGAGCGTAGCATTGAGGAAGACACGAATGAGTCCATCGGCCATCGAGCACAGGAATTGGATCTGTGTCCATCCACTTTATGGAAGCTTTTGAGGAAGGATCTTGGTTTGCGTGCTTACAGAATCCAACTCGTGCAAGAATTGAAGCCAAACGATCATCAAGCAAGACGTAGATTCGTCGAATGGGCCCAAAACGAGATTGCCGTTGTTCCCGATTTTTATAAGCGAATTTTGTTTAGCGATGAAGCGCACTTCTGGTTGAATGGCTACGTCAACAAACAAAACTGCCGCATTTGGAGTGAAGATAATCCTCAAGTGTATGTCAAAACACCGTTACATCCTGAAAAACTGAGTGTTTGGTGCGCTTTATGGGGCGGAATCATTGGTCCGTACTTCTTCAATAACGATGATGGCCAGAACGTTACAGTCAATGGTGATCGGTATAGAGTCATGATTACTAACTTTTTCATTCCTGAATTGAACAACTATGATGTCCAGGAGCTGTAGTTTCAACAAGACGGCGCAACATGTCACACAGCTCGTGCCCCAATCGATTTATTGAAGGACACGTTTGGTGACCGCCTAATTTCACGTTTTGGACCTGTGAATTGGCGTCCAAGATCTTGTGATTTAACACCGCTAGACTACTTTCTATGGGGCTATGTGGAGTCATTGGTCTAAGCGGATAAGCCACAAACGCTTGACCATTTGGAAGACAATATTCGCCGTGTTATTGCAGATATACGGCCACAAATGTTGGAAAAAGTCATAGAAAATTGGACGTCCAGATTGGACTACTTCCGAGCCAGCCGTGGCGGTCGTATGCCAGAAATAATATTTAAAATGTAATGCCACAAGATTATATTTGGAATAAAAAACATTTATTGTCAATCGAATGATCCATCGTTGTTTTATTGCAATTTAAAGTTCTATACCTCTAAAAAAACACCCTTTATAAGACGTAGTACGAAACAATAACTGTCTTAAGATTTCAGTAATTGTAATCATCGATTTCAATATTCTCTAAAATTTATCCCTAGAAGGATAATGGAAATATCGCATTATTCATTTTCACATTGCTAGCTCTGCTATAATGTTTTTTTGAATAATTTATTAAAAAATTATGGAAAGAAAGTAATAGTGTACTTTGATATCGAATATCTACAAGTGTGGTAATATAGCATGAGATCTACTGAAATCTTTTTCTTGTAATTTCTAAATTTCATTCATATTTCGAGAAATGACAACGAGCGTTTCTACAACCGCAACCCAGATGGCATATTACTTCATCAAAATAGATGAAATTGGTCAAAAAACTAGAGTTGCAAAAAGAAGTATCTTAATTGATAAGGACGTGTGAAACTTGCAATGTTAGATGTATTCATGTGCTTTTCATTGATTCCTAAGATTTTAGATGTACAGTAATCTTGCATTATATATGCATACGACTTACTTTATATTTCTGTCTTACAATCAATAGAAGGCCATGAGAATTGAAGTCGTTGCCTTTCATTTGTTGAACTTCTGAACACTAACTGTCTTACGCTTACAATAAGGGTAGGCATCGATTTTAATATTCTCTAACAGTGATCCCTAGAAGGATAGTGGAGGCATCGCATTGTTCATGTTTCACATAGCCACCTCTGCTACAATGTTCTTTTCAATAATTTGTCAAAAAATTATCGAAAGAAAGTTATAGTATACCTATATAATCCTATATATATATATATATATGTACATATATATATATATATATATATATATATATATATATATATATATATATATATATATATATATATATATATACAGTTCGCTGTTTTTTCAATTTTAAAAAAATACAGGCTTCATTATATAAACAAACTTTATTTTAGTTAACGTTTTGTTGTTAATTACAATTTTGTCAAAACTAATGAACATTTAGTAGAAATTAATTGATAAACTTATTTAGACTTTTTTATTAGTTTATAATTTATGAAGTTAAGAATAATCAGTGTTAAAATAATTTGTTACAAAACTAATTAGTTTTTACAAAGAAAAAACATACCGTCAATTAAAATAAAATTTTTTCATTTAATCAAGACTGTTATTGCTGAAAATTTGTGGGTAATTAACAGAACAAATATATATATATATATATATATAAAGCTTAACAGCTCAACACATCAAACCAGAGGTCATACGCGACCATATAACATCCGTAGCAAGGATAACTTGCAAATCGCAAAGAAACCTTAAAAGCATACCTCAAAGAAAATGTGACTTACCACCTTGAAGAAGTCCATTTTAATAAGTCAACAAATTGATAGACATTTATATTGTACATCATAAATGCCATTAAAATTCAATAAGTGTATCTAATTGTACAAATACTTTGACCAGACTGTGATGCAGTTAAATAAAGTTTATTATTATTTATTATTATTTATATATATATATATATATATATATATATATATATATATATATATATGTACATATATATATATATATTGAAATATATACATTGAACAATTTTGGGAAATTATAATAGTCAAAATATCTAGCAAACAAGTACAAATTGAACTAATGTTATATTTTACAGATAACCATAGAAGCTAGTGTGAAAAAAAGTAAATTAGATAATGAGGAGGCAATTTCCATTTCGACGAATGTGAAGATTAAATTTTTCAGTTCCAAAGAGGAACCCGAATTTGATCAAAATGATGATACAGTCAGTTTCGATGAATATGCACCTTCAGAACATCCTTCGCCTGACTTGCCTGTGCAAATTGGAACAGCAAAATTTCCATCTGGAGTTGACCTTCCGGTTTACTACAAGCTTCTAGATAATACTGATTATTTCGACTTAAATGAGACTTCCGGATCTTTGAGTGTGAAAAAAGAACTACACTACAACGACCATCCTTATTTCGATATCAAAATCGCAGCTTGCAAAAACCCTAATAGTATAACTACACCATCGGAAAAATCTACATTGAATCTACATGTGAAGGTTAGTAATGCTAGTAGATAAAAGTTGTCAAATGTCGATAAGTATCAATGGTAAGTATTCATCAGAAGCAGTACTGTCCTAGTAATAATAATAATAATAATTTTATTCGTACTTAGGCTACAATGAACGTGTACCTGTACATGTCATATAATATATAATAATAGTTAAAATTATAATAAAAAGATATAGTAACAATTCAATGTATAGACAGATACATTACACTCACACAAAAAAAACTATGATCAAAATTCATCTATGTTGAATAGAATTCCTGAAGCGTATAAAATGCTCTACAAAATAAAAATAATTTTAGTTATTTTTTAGAGTACTGAGGTTAGTAACATAAGCTGGTATTTTATTGTAAATGGCCACAGATACATACTTGGGACTCTTCTCATATAAGGCACTTTTGTGCTTGGGAAAAAGCAATTTGTTTCCATTTCTAGTGCTATATGATACTCCAGTTTAATGAAATAGTCAAAAATTTGCCTCACATACATAGCTGCTTTGAGGATAAATATAGAGGGCAGAGTCAGTATTTGATTTTCTAAAAATATTTCCTACAGGATTCAGTGGGATGGAGACGAAACAAAAGCCTTATTACCCTCTTTTGCGCAATGAAAACTCTCTTCCAATCAGTCGAAATTCCCCGTAATAGCGTATTATAGGATAGATGTGTATGTATGATTGAATAGTATACACCTATCAGATCATTTTGTGAAGAAGAGCATAGTAGCCTCTACTTAGTTTTCTGCAGACATGGTCCACATGAGAGTCCCATCTTAACTCAGAGTCAAGGAAACATCCCAAATATTGGATTTCATGGTTATTGGTATTCACCAACATATTACTAGGTAGCCTATTATTATGAATCAGTAGCATCATTATAAAGATATGACATCATTTAACTTTTAGCTTTGCCAGAAAATTGTTCTTATATGATCCTTTACGTATTGTTGACAATCAATTAAAAAAGTATTTGAGTTTAAAGTAATTCTAAAAGAATAAGTTGATATTATAATTTAAATAAAACTAAGTAGTTGTCTGATTATCACTATAATTAATTCAAAACATGACAATATCGTTTCGCCAACAAAGTGGCTTCATCAGATGTTAATGACAAACTGAGTTATTACATTGTGGAATGCTTGTATTTATCCTGAAGTGTGTGGCAATGACCATAAAACACTGTTGTGGGATGACCATAGAATACTTTTCTTCGATTTTCTTTTACTGGAATAAATTCAATAAAGAAGCCTTATCGATTAGAACTTGATCATTTAATAAACAATTTGATTTCTTCCTCTTATTAATTTCCATGGCTTCTAACAGGGTTAGTTTATAACCCTTACGTTCCGTATGCAATGTTTTAAAGTTGTTGTCGAAGACATGGTTCTCTTCTAAAAGATGTGTTGCATACGTAGAATCGGTTTCATTTTCTGCAGAGCATCTTTGGTGTTCAGATATTCTAAGTCTGAAATTCCTGTCAATTTGACCAACATATACTTTGGGACGAATACCACAACTCAACTCATACATACCCGATTTATCATCAGAAAAATTTTTTCTTTCGCATTTCTGATATGCCTACCCATGGTACTCTATTCATCACGACCTGGTCTTTTCTCTTCTGAGGTACTGTCGGTTTTATGGTTATTTTAGGCATGATCGGGTAAAGTTTGTTTGCTCTATTTTTGTCCTAATCAGATTGCCATGGGTCGTCGATAAACTGTTTAATGTGAGGTTTATGATTACTGTATTTCATTTTTTGTTGATTTTTTGAACTTGGAGTATACTATATTATATATATATATATATATATATATATATATATATATATATATATATATATATATATATTATAAGTTTTTAGCATTAACAGGCTTTTTAATATGAAAAAGTTTATTTCTGTTGACGTTTCGTTGTTATATTACAACTTAAATTAATATCATAAATTCAATTATTCATTAGTTTTGACAAAGTTGTAATATAACAACGAAACGTCAACAGAAATAAACTTTTTCATATTAAAAAGCCTGTTAATGCTAAAAACTTTCAAAATAAATACCTCAAACAGGCAATAAATCAATTTCAAGATATATATATATATATATATATATATATATATATATATATATATATATATATATATATATTGGAGTATATTATAAAATTTTGTCTAGCAACAATTATATGCATGTTTCTACGTTCATTTTACAAGCTACTGTGAAATACTAATTGCGTGATGCATTACAGAGATTAAATATTAGAGAATGAATAAGATGAAATTTTCAAACACCAAAATAAATATTAATCTATATTGCTATTGCTAATAATAAATCCATTTACCCATAGTATACAGTTGTAGTACTGTAGGTACACTATGTATCATTACATAACTCAATGTCCTTAATATTAATGTTTCGAGAATACAATTTTGTTAATTATTATCATTATCTATCACAATGGCTACAATGACAAAAAAGTGAATCGACTGAGCATATCAGGTACCTTACATGAAGAATTTGTTAGTCTCGGACAAGTGGATATGAACCAGTGTCCATTCTCCAGAACGACAAACGAGTCTAAACCTAGAAGCCTATTCTCTAGGTTTTTATTAAATTTACCATTTCAGTACTCATTGAAATATTAACATGAAGTATGTCTAACCAATTTTCTATTAGTCCTGTTTCTTGAAGGCACTAGATGTTTATATCTCGTGTAGTAAGAATGTTAATAAAGGTTAAGTCAACAAAGTTATTAAGTCTACAACACAAAATTCATCGGAAAATGTAGTTTCCTAGTGACCATCACTTTCAACTCTAAATATAGTTTAAGGCTGGAATATGTTTCATATATATATTAACGTTGAATTCAATGAATATGTTAACGATTTATCATTTCTATTAATAATAATTCTTGAAGTCCAATTTTGAATCACCTCCAATCCTCTCAAGTGCACATCCGAACTCCTCCTCAGACTAAGATCTCATAAGATAGGGGCTGAACCACAGCCAAATACAAAGCTCTCAAGCGAGGTAAATCAAAAAGTTCTGATAAGTATTTCAATCTTGGAAGCAGTCCCCTTCGACTTTCCTTTATCAACTTCTCCCAGTACGTTTCGTACTGGGAGAAGTCAATGCGCATTCATTATGTTATTATCAATAATAAAACCTAGATATTTAATTGAACGTGACGTCTGATCTACTGCTAGTGTGCAGTAAGTTGGAAGAGTTACACTATTACAAGCAAATATCATAAATTTTGTTTCCTCTATATTCATTGTGAGAAAGTTGAAGTAAAACAATTCTTTAACATCCCTAGTATTTTTTCGGCCTTGATGTTCAAATAATTCTAGTTATAGGATTCACAAAAAATTGTTGTGTCATCTACATAATTGAATATATATTCATACATTTTCCATTATTAGTAAGCCATTAGCATATAACGGGTGATTTTTTAAGAGTTAAGTTTTTCAGGTTGGCGGCACTGCTTGGTAATGGCATCCAAACGTCATCTGTGAAAAGATATGTGGGTAAAGTGAAAAGTTTTCAGTATACTGTGCCATTTCATAATGGAAAGAGCAGGATTGCAAATTGTTGAAATTTACTATCAAAATTCGTGCTCTGTGAAAAATGTGTATCGTTTGTTACGGCCATATTATGGTCGTCATAATCGACATGGTGAATCAACAATTCGTGATGTTTTCACCAAATTTCGCACCAAGTTTACTTCGTTGGACATTAAACCATTGTCTCGCATTCGTACGGTGCGTACTGAAGAGAATATGGCAGCCGTAACATACAGTGTTCATAATAATCGTGAAATGTCAATTCGTCGCCGTTCTCAACAATTGTTACATGTGTTACTCATCCACATGGAAAATTTTACGTTTTGGTTTCATTTGGGTTTTAAAGCCTATAAAATTCAACTTCTGCAAAACTGAAGCCGAAGGACCTACCACAAAGTCTAATTTTTTGTGAATGTGCCTGAGAACAGCTTAATGAAAATCCGCTGTTTTATCGAAAAATTGTGTTCAGCGATGAGACATGACATACAAGAATTACCGATGCATCCCGAAAAAACGACAGTTTGATGTGGTTTATTGGCTGGTCGCATCATCGGTCCATTTTTCTTCAAAGACGACCGTCAAAGAAACGTTACCGTCAACGGCGAACGATATCGACCCATGATACGCAACTTTTTTTTGCCCCAGTTGGCCGACTTGAACTTGGTTGACATATGATTTCATCAAGACGGTGCCACATGCCGCACAGCTCGTGAAACAATGGATATGTTTGAGGATGAATTTGGAAAGGTTATCTCTCGAAATGGCCCTGTGAATTGGCCGCCAAGATGATGCGATTTGACGCTTCTGTATTATTTCTTGTAGGGTTATGAAAAGTCGTTAGTGTATGTAGACAAACCGAACACGATTAAAGCCTTTCAGGATAACATAACACGCGTAATTCGTGGGATATAGGCCGAAATGCTCGAGAAAATGACGCAAAATTGGACCTTCTGAATTGACCATTTGATACGGAACCGCGGACAACATTTACATAAAGTTATCTTTAAAATGTAAGTGGCAAAAGGCCAAGTTATCAATTTCAATAAAAATCTTGAATATATGATGCAAATTAGGTGTTTAATTCGATTTAAAAAAAACTCCGCCTAAAAAATCACCCATTAATATGCAAAGAATCGACCCCAACACTGTTCCCTGTAGCACACCACATTTCATCTCCTGCAATTCACAGTATGCATTGCCGACTGCAACACATTGAGTTCTATCATTTAAGTAACTCTAAAGAATATAAAAAAACGTCTTGAAATGCAAATGTGACAATTTTATGAAACAATAGTTCATTCGATAATGTATTGAAAGCTTTTACTAAATCTACAAGTAAACATAAAGAAGGTCCCGAGTCATCAAGTGAGTTGTGTAACTTCTCATTAAGGCTACCCAGAGCATCCATGCTCTGGGTAGGCTTAGTGATCAATTGCACATTTGAATGCTACATAATTTACTTTATAAGTAAATATAATGAGTATAGTTTTTTCGACATAAAATCGAAACAAAAGTTGAAAGAATCTCCTAATTTTTCAGGTAGAACCTTTGAATATACACAAACCTGTTTTTCATCCTAGTAAATTTAATGGTGCCCTCTTGAATTCTTACAAGGAAGGTACGACAATTGTTACTGTGACAGTAAGTATTCCTTATCTCAAAAGTAAGTTGTTCCTATATATGCACCTATTTATATATTTACCATTCAGAACAACCTGAGGGCCGTTTGATTTATCTGTTTGGATGAATTCAGTTATTATTATTTAGTATTATAGAATACCTTTCAATTGATAATCAAAATGATATTAATCAGAATAAGTTTGATTATCACTGATATGTCATGAAATATCGGCCCTTCAATAGTTTTTTTCATGTCTTTAGCGTTGCAAATTAATAGTGCTATATGATTTGAGTTATATTTTCCCAGGCATCTGATGAGGACGCCATCGATGATGGAAAACTAACTTTTAGTATAGGGGAAATAAAATGTCAAAAAAGTGTGAAAGCGCCAGAGATTACCTTTGCAATAGACAAAACAAGAGGGACAATCACATCGGCATTCCGTGTTACGTCTGACATGTCTGGATATTGCAGAATGAATGTTTATGTTGAGGACAGTATAGACAAATATAATAGTCGTAAGTTTGTAAATCGTTAATCTGTAAATTTAACATAAGTATATATATATATATATATATATATATATATATATATATATATATATATATATATATATAGTTTCAAGATTCACGAATCATTCATAGGAATCCTATTAGTACGATAAATACTCGTAAATACTGAAACTCTTGATCGAAATATCGAAATATTTCAAATAAAACTCTCATTATCATAATCGATTAATAGATATGAATGATTCGTGAATCTTGAAACTAGCTATCATTTTGCCCGCCGGGGCGTGATCTGACACATTGCAGACAAAGTTCTGTTGTGTTCGAATGAAATGTCCACGAAGCCTCATACACGTATTCGCACTAATGTTGTTGTGAGTAGTAATTTAGAAAGCTAGGAAGAGTTTATAGGTCTTTTTTTTGATAGAGGGAGTTCGTGAAATTTCAAAAATTGTTGTTCCCATCATTCGGATCTAGGACCTGTGAGCGTAATATTTCAAATAAAACTCTCAGGGAGCTGTCTTCATAAATGTTTTCAACTAGAACGAACCTATCACTTTCTAGAGTGAATATTAAGTACGTTTCGAAAAATCATCGAATATCGAAAAAAACTAACATACAATTGTTTCATCCTTATTAAGAATCATCAGTTATGTCTATTCAAACAATCAAGAATCGACGACTTTCAAACGCAACCATGTCTTCAGAACGAGAAGAACATTAATTCGTGAACTAACCACGTGACCTCCCTCTGTGACAAATAAACTATCTCTAGCATTCTAGATTCCTCCTCATGACAACATCAGTGAGACTACGTAGGGGCTTTGTAGACATTTCATTCAAACACCTCCAAACTTTGTCTGTAGTTGTGAGACTGTTAATCGAAATATTTCAAACAAAACTCTCAGGGAGCTGTCTACACAACTCTTCGAAAAGAGTTTTACTTGAAATATTCAATTTCATCTGGCAAAAATCATCGTGCCAAGCTGGAAAAAATTGACAGATGAACGGAAGAAAGACCATTCGAAAATCTCGATTTTATCGAAATATTTCAAGTAAAACTCTTAGGGAGCTATCTACACAAATGTTGTCAACGAAAACACAACCTATCACTTTCAAGAGTGAATATTTAGCACGTTTCGAAGCACAGCGAACTTGTTGGAAATACAATACAGCGCTGTTTCATTCTATTGTGGAAATCATCAGTGGAGTGCATCCAAACAATCAAGTTTCGATGATCCTTGACCATTCTTACCACTATAACCTACTTTTGCTATCTAGTTATAGATTTGTATACATCTTCGATCCCACACACGCAAGATGTATACCTGCGATCAACCTCTGGTTCAAAACCTGTTTGACTACTAAGCGAGAACTGAAAGTTAATGAATTGTACCACACCACAGTTAGCTACAGTGAGGATGGGGTGGGTTAATTGGGTAGGAAAAATTTAATGCCTGCCGACGGAGGTTTGAAAGTTCTAGGTACAATTCAATTGGTTTTCTGGTGGATGAAACAATTCCACCAGATCCAACAGTTCCTAATCTTCAATAAATGATAATATGATTATATATATATATATATATATATATATATATATATATATATATATATATATATATATATATATATATATATATATATATATATATATATATATATATATATATATATATATATATATATCAATTATCAAAGAAATTAATAATTTGAAATACTAAAAAAAGAAATTGAAACAAATAATTGATAAATTAATTCTCTCTTAGCTAAGAGGACTTAGTCGCCACAACAAGAAAAAATATCATGAGTGTTTAAATGTAAAGGAATCTTCAGCATGTAAATTGAACATTTATGAAATTACGGTAAACTCAGTGTTAAAACAATAAAATCAAATTTCAATTGTCTCTTCACACAATGTACTGGAATACTCTCACCCCACCAAGCGTACCCAAACTTCCAGCTTTAGGCTTAACGATCTATTCTGCCAAACCTTGATACCAAAAGTAAGATCTTGACCATTCCAATCTCAGAGATTTCTGTAGTGTGTATGCTCCCATTGTTATCCCTCCGATTCATACCCTAGCGGGCAATACGATAACTTGTTTCGAGATTCATAAATCCTTCATAAAGAGTAAATTCTGAGATTTTCAATCGGAATATTTGGAATGAAAGTGATAGGTTTTGTTTTAATTATAATTTCATTTGTGAGTTAAAAAAAAGTTTTTGGAGATAATAATCGTTGCCTGATGAAGAGTACATTGACATTAATGTTTTTGGGGTACCTACATACGGAATTGAATCATGGCTACGTTACTGGCATGATTTCACGATGGTTTTATTTAATCTCGAAGAATTTTATCTTTCTGACTAATCACGCAAACACAAAAAAAAACAATTTTATCCCAATTAAATAAGAATAAATAGAGCTTATCATATTTTATATTTTTTTAGATCATACCGTAAGCACTACAGTTCAAATTAATATTATAAGTACTGATGAACTAGTACGGTTTACTTTCCTGAATGAAGATTCGTTTATCAGTGAAAATCAGGAGAAGGTGAGTAATTTTATTAAATTGCAATTTCAAGAATTTATGAACGTTCAGAGAATTATTATGATAATATTATATTGATTATGTAACAATATATCATGTAACAATGTGCCGTATATTAAGTATCTATATTATTACCGACATCAACTTAAAATGGGATCTACAAATCAAACATATAATGAAGTAATTGTAGCATGTGCTGTACAAATTAAAATATTCGAACAAATGATGCCGACATCCTATCTCAGAACACTTTAGTTTGCACTTGTTGTAAGTCATACTTTCAAAAATTATATAAAACCTTTAGAGATTCTTCTAAAACAATTCCTCAAAATGTTCTTTTCCATACCATACACCCATCCACCAGATTATAATGATAATAGTATACTTGATCTTAACCAAATATACATATTATCTGCTTCTTTCTATAAGATACACTTGTCAAAAGAATTGGGCATTCTTTGTTCCACCTCATACTCGTAGTTATGGTACTAGGCTAAGACAGTTACGCAATCCTCCTGGATGGATGTTTAAGTCAATCTGTCAAATATCTTTGCATTTTTGGGTTTACGATTGTATCGATAAAAAATATCAATGTGCGTGATAAGTAGATATAAGTATATAAAACGTGAAAACGTTTCTGTTAAGAGAGCAAAGGGGCTAGAACAACTAAGGCCTTAAGATCTCCCATATCTCTTAGTATATGGATAGTATCTGGTAGTAAACAGCAATAAAATCCATGAAATGTGCCATAATTAAGATCTCCCATATCTCGTAGAATCTCGTAAAATCCATAAAATGTGCCATAATCTAAAACTATTTTTTGGAATCATCTAGTTTTTCGCTTTGATATGTTTAAACACAAAATTAGGAATTACTTTTCAGTTAGGTGTTAGTGAGATTATTGTGTTAGTTATAAGCGAACTAAATCTAGTAGTAAATATTGTAGGCCTTGGTGCCAGTACTTTTTGTAACTGTTTTTGGGTCATGAATAAAGCTAATTATTATTATTATTAACTCTGTAACCGCAGCGTAGCTGTATAATTAAATGGATATGCAAGATCAATTTGGACAGCGTCTATTGTGTTGTTTGAGTTTTGGTATCACGTATTTTTGAAATTGTAATATGTCAGTTATTCACATTTCGGGAGAAAGGTCCATTACACCTACCGGTTACGTACAGATTTATTTGTTTATTGATGTACTATTTCTTCATATATGAAACAATTTTCCGAATATCAATTCGTAATATGTAAATATGATTACAGTTTTGAAATTATGTTACTTATTCTGACGTTTTACCGAAACAGGTTAAATAATAATAAATGAACCTCTTTTTTATCTAATATTTCTTTTTCATTTCAAAGAAATAGGTATAATAGTGAATAATCACACAGAATATGTCTGTGTGAAATTTTGTATAGCCATTGTTGCAGATATCACCAGTTGCTAATTAGATTACGAACAAAATCGCAACGAACTTACAATTTATTTCATAAAGGTATAAAAAAGTTAACTTTAGAATGTACCTACCTACTCACTATAAAATTATTATTAATGGAATTATTGTTTTATGAAATTGAAACATGAAATTTTCTACCTAGTTCGATTTTAGCATGAGTCTAATTAACATTCTAGATAACAGCAGCCATAGATGTAATTTTCGAGAAATATAAATACAAAAGTAATTTGGCCGATTTAAAATATGATAAAGAATGGAGAAATACAACAGTCGATTATTATTTCCTCGATTCCAACCAAATTCCTGTATTGGCTAAGGAAATACTGGGGTGAGTTATTAATAAATAGTAAAATAATGAATTATTTGCAAACATAAAAAAATCCGACACATAGGAACATTCATTATTGTCTCAATTTTCGCGTTTTAATGAATAAAGAATCTATCTTTCAATTACATTCATTTCAAGTCATTAATGACTCAGTCGTCATCTCTAGGGTACGACCTTGAGTTTAATAACACCAAATGGAAATTGTGGTTAGAATTCTGGGTAAGACGAGTGTGTCTCTGAGGTTATTAAGATATTCGATAACAAGATCAATGAAAGTAAGTCAGAAAAATTCGAACTTTTATAGCTCATAACCATGTTTGAGCCATGAATTAAAGCCATATTTGATTCCATTGAGGATATACTCGCATCTTTCGAACGTTCAGAAATCATAATTCTCTTCTGATTGACCTCTCGAAGGCCTTCGATTATCTCTTTCATGAGTATATCATCTCCAAATTGGAAAATGTCGTAACTTGCCTCTCGAACTCAAAGAGTATTGACAAAAATTATGCGTCCGTAGGTCTCTTTGAGCCCACGTTCATTGATAATGGAGTACCACAGGGGAGCATTTCAGGACCAAGACTTTTCATCATCTTCATAAATGACGTCAACAATATTACAAATACAACTGAAAAAGCAAGCATTGTGAACTATGCGGATGACATGAACATCTTTGTAAGGGCGAACACCCAGACTTAAAATGCTTACATTTTACCCAAGGAATACACGCAGAATACACGAACATCTCTGTAAGGGCATACACCCAGACCAAGCAGAAAATGCTTACATTTTAAGCACAACACTTGAATATCTATGAATTGGTAGATTTCCAGCTGCTTTTGAAAGACCCAAGACTAACATGGAAAAAACATATTTCAGAACTGTGCATTCAATTATTCTAAGTACCTGGACAACAAAACTATAAAAATTATTTATAAAGCTGTATTTAAAGCCAAAATCAGGTATGGAATTACTATATATCGGGATACCTTGGACTCAGAGTTACCAGATTTCATAAAGAGCAAAAGGTTCAGCATTAAAAATGATGTTTGGTAAATCTTGTAGAGGAAAATTCATAGAAAAGGGAATTCAAACAGCTGATGACATTCACATCACGTCCAGGAATAACTCCTGTTCTTATTCAAAAATAGAAATAGGTTCGAAGTAAATAAGAATGCTACAATATAACACTCGCACATCGACATGGATTATCCTAAACACAACCTGGCAAAAACAGAACAATTGCACTGTTCTGTGAACTACTTCGATAAAGTACCATACTCTAATAAAAAAGAAAAGAATCCCAGCAACTTCTGAGATAAGCTTCAAACAACATACCTACAACCTAAATGATTTCATCAATTATTATGAATTGCTTGAAACGCTTCCCTTTCATTGGTCCCTTCAGTTTTAGAAATAGGAAAAAGTCGCAGTGTACCAAATCTGGTAAATACGATGGTTGAGACATGGTCACGGCGTTGTTTTTGATAAAAAAAAAACACGAACAACCAATGATGTGTGAGCTGGTGCATTATCGTGATGCGGAATCCATGATTTGTTTTTCGACAATAACGTTTGAGCATTATTGCTTCACATAAACATTTCATAATTTCCTCTTGTAGTAATGGTTATTAAACGTACGACAAACTTTTCTCTTGAACCAAAAGGAATTGGTTGATCGACTAAACCAACGAAATCAATTTCCTTGAAGTTAATACAACTATAAATACCTACCTATTCTTGAGAATTGCCGAATGAAAAGTTTAAATCATGCTTAGTATCATTTCAAGTGCTCGAATTGTGTGAACTATAGTAAATGTAATTTTTTTCAGTAATTTAACAGATTTTGATTCGTTCTTATCCCTCAAGAAGTCTTTGGCGGGTGTTGGTGTCAACTTGGGCAATTTTCCGGTTGAATATCCTCAGGATGTGGAGGATTATATAAAAATTTGGCTCATTGCAAGTACAATTGTTTTAGCAACATTCTTGATGTTGGTTTCTATAGCCTTCTTCTTCAGAAACAGAGCGTAAGTATTTATTACTTCTTCGGTTTCATAATTTGCAAAATTTCTAAAAGAGCTTTTCTATTTCTTCTAAAAATGCGGTAAATATAAATAAACACAAGTGTCTGCAGGTATGTGTAAATATTTCGATTTATGTATTACCAGGTTAACCCAAAGGATCAGTAACCTGTCAACCACCAAATTCGGATCACAAGACTCTGGTCTCAATAGGGCTGGTTTGGCAGCACCTACTACCAACAAAAATGCTGTAGAAGGCTCAAATCCAGTCTTCAGTAATCAAATGGGTTTGAATGGAAATAAGGAAAATGACTTGGAAATTGATAGAAGGAGGTTTGTAAATATTTTAATTTGGTTGAACTAGAAATTATTAATACATTACATATATATATATATATATATATATATATATATATATATATATATATATATATATATATATATATATATATATATATATATATATATATATATATATATATACTGCTAGATTAATGACAATATTTCGTATCATTTTTGACTCTACCGCTCCACTCCAAAAAAAATATCCAAATTTTATTGCGTGTCTTTCGAAAGCCCTAAAAAATACCCAAAATAGCCTTTTAAATTCACAATTACGTCCGATTCTCATAAAAATTGTTTATTTCAAATTTGAAACCAAAACAAACTAAAATTTGAGCTTTAAAGCAGAAAAGCATTATGTGAGTTTTTCCATCGCCAACTTTCAGTAAAATCTAAAGATATTTTAAGATATAAAAGATATTTAGTGTTAAAATTAATTGTTCCGTAATAGTCCCAAAAATCGTTTCGGGTTTCTCTATAGGATCAGATTAATAAAATGATTAAAACTGGCATTTTGCATTCTGTCTTTTCAATTGGCAGCTTTGAAAACTATTTTGAAGGAAATTGCAAGAGCTTGTAAAAAATCCACTTCAGTGCATAATTTTCAGAACCATTCAATTAATTTGATAAAAAAGTATGCAGTCAAAAATATCAGAAAAATGTGTGCCCCCATAATCAAAGATCGAAAATCTTCTACTAGTTTCAGCCGTCAAATAGGATAAGCCGTAAAATAATACTATTCAGAAAATGTGAAAGCCCTAAAAAATACCCAAAATAGCCTTTTAAATTCACAATTACGTCCGATTCTCATAAAAATTGTTTATTTCAAATTTGAAACCAAAACAAACTAAAATTTGAGCTTTAAAGCAGAAAAGCATTATGTGAGTTTTTCCATCGCCAACTTTCAGTAAAATCTAAAGATATTTTAAGATATAAAAGATATTTAGTGTTAAAATTAATTGTTCCGTAATAGTCCCAAAAATCGTTTCGGGTTTCTCTATAGGATCAGATTAATAAAATGATTAAAACTGGCATTTTGCATTCTGTCTTTTCAATTGGCAGCTTTGAAAACTATTTTGAAGGAAATTGCAAGAGCTTGTAAAAAATCCACTTCAGTGCATAATTTTCAGAACCATTCAATTAATTTGATAAAAAAGTATGCAGTCAAAAATATCAGAAAAATGTGTGCCCCCATAATCAAAGATCGAAAATCTTCTACTAGTTTCAGCCGTCAAATAGGATAAGCCGTAAAATAATACTATTCAGAAAATGTTCAAAAGTTTTCATTAACTTTATTAACTTCTTTCGACTAGTAGAAAGTACAGAATAAATATCGAAACTAATTTCGAAAATGAACATAAATTGAACTTACGTTATATTTGAGATTGCAAACTCATTGAAATATACAAAAACATGGATTTGCTAAAACGAATTTTTCTGCAGTTACAATAAAAAAATCTCTCTGCTCCAGTTCGTGCTTCCACTCATTTCACAACTCACCAAATTATTTCGAGGTAAAACCAATGTTGCAAACAGGAACCAGCTAACAATTTCCTCATTGTTTACCAAACTGAAGCAGCGAGTTATGATAGGTTAAAGCTGGTATTGTTTATAAAATACCAACTGTATAAAAAGCACCATACTGCCAAACTTAACAGAATATATATCACAAAATTACAGGATACAAAAGTAACTCTTGGAATCAAAACATATTTCGTTCGCACTAACGATACACATAAGAAACACCTGACATAATTTCCAATAGAAAAATGCTGAAATATTAAATCAGGAACATAATGATGAAAACGACTTTTTTGGAAATATACCATACAGGAAACGTATGGTATATCTACTCCATCTAATAATGAATCATTTTATTCCGGATTTCGACTTGTTTACCTATTGATACAGATGGATCATACACTGGATGTCTTATGTTTGTTCGCATTTTAATTTTAACATACTTATAGTGAAAATCAAACCAGTTAATTGTGTTCTCCAGATAAATTTATTTTAATGAATCCATGTATTTGTACATCTCAAATAATATTTTATATCAAAGATGATGTAAGTTCAATTTGTGATCACTGTGGAGATTACTTTTAATATTCATGCTGCATCCACAGCCCTGAAGAAGTTTATAAATTTAACGAAAGCTAGGAAATTGTCTAAAGAGTCCACCTAGAACGCTGACCATCTAAACATTTATATGTATTCATATACATATTTAATGAATAGAAGAAGCCTAACGAGGGAGAAAGCATGAACAAAAGTAGAGTTGTCGGTACAGCCGCAATTGGAAGAAGACAATGTCACGTGTTTCGAGCTTGTTGCCTCTCTTCCAAACTGTGTAGCCAAATTCAAGGTGTACGAACCTGGAGATGGAAAAACGATAACGAAAGAACATTGCTGGAAAGGAAGTCACCACTTTTGGTTTCCACATGAACTCTCCGGATTGGGAGATTTGGTCATTGCTTCACCTTTGTGGAGACTATTTATCCCTTACGGAATCTCTAATCGAGAGTATGAAGAATGAATATCTTGTTCCAATTCCGGGCTATACCAAAAATTCTACTTTTGTTTATGTTCACTCCACAATAAGCTTCTTCCTTTCATTGTTCACATTATCGGTTAGAGATTCCGTAACGGATAGTTTTCGCAAGGGTGAAGCAATGACCAAATCTCCCAACCCGGAGAGTTCATGTGGAAGCCTAAAAGCGGTGATTTTGGAGCTTTTGGTACAAAAAAATTTTTTTGTGTTTTTTTGAAACCTCGAAGCTGAGACCCATTTTCAGGTTCGTACACCTTGAACTTAGCTATGCCATTATGGAGAGAGCCAATAAGCTCTCTAAGTAAACACGTGTCTTAGCCTATATGTACTATATATATATATATATATATATATATATATATATATATATATATATATATATATATATATATATATATATATATATATATATATATATATATATATATATATATATATATATATATATATATATATATATATATATAAATCAAACACTTGAATTTGATTTACTTTTATTGTTATAACGCGTAACGCGTTTCGTCGGGTTAACTACTTATGATATATACAAAGAGTATGATAATCATATTCATTAGAGCCTGAAGAAGTCGTTAAACCGACGAAACGCGTCACATTATGACAATAAATCTGTATTTAATAGTGTTGGCGTTTACTTGATGTAAAACCATTATAACTGAATATAAACTTAAATTCAAACATTTGAACTTATGATTTACACTTTATTCACAATAAATCTGTATTTAATAGTGTTGGCGTTTACTTGATGTAAAACCATTATAATTGAATATAAACTTAAATTCAAACACTTGATCTTATGATTTACACTTTATTCACATAGCACGACGCGTTTCGTCGTTACAAACGACTTCTTCAGATGCTTACAGAATAATTTATTCTGTAACGACGAAACGCGTTATGCTATGTAGTCAATAAAGTGTAAATCATAAGTTCAAGTGTTTGAATTTAAGTTTATATTCAATAAATCTGTTAATCAAATTCAAGTGTTTGAATTATTCTATAGTGATTATAATGGTTTTGCACCAAGTAAATGCCAATAGTATTCAATATCTGAATCGTTTCATTTTCAGTATCAACAGTAGCGACTCGGATTTATTTGGAGTAGAAAACAATCCTGAATTTAACATGTAATGTGGTGATTAGATATAATTTATCCTTAATTGTTATCATTAAATTTTTCTCATTTCTGTAATTAATAACAATACTCGATATGTAAAATAATTATCATTGTATTAAATATATCATTAGGGATAGTAAAAAAATTTCATTCAATGGCACTTGTTTCAATTTTAAACATATTGGCCCACAAAAGAAGCAACATCAAAATAAAATAAACATCATTTGGAGTTCGAAAATTTAGGGTATCTCCCGAGGATGACAGCTACATCAAATGTGGTAAATACTTTCGATTACTCACATAAAATGTGAAGATTCTTCAATAAAGGTATATATACCAATTTTCTGTCGATGTCCTAAGAGCAAGAGAAACCTGAAATTTAGCTCTTACCTAGCTCTGAACACCCAAAATATAGTAAGAGACAATCAAACTAAAATTGAAATTTTTAGGTCTGTAACTGCTAAGAATCTTAATTTTTACTTAAATTATAAACAGATAAGAAAACTCACAAGAAAAAAAATTAATATATATATTTCAACTGAAAAATTTCATTTCGAGTTGACCATTCGCTACAAATTGCAGCTTTATCAAAACTTAAATGAAGATTTTGTATATATTTATAACAATTATTTTTATATATTCTCTGATATATATATATATATATATATATATATATATATATATATATATATATATATATATATATATACATATATATATATATATATATATATATATATATATATATATATATATATATATATATATATATATATATATATATATATATATATATATATATATATATATATATATACATATATATATAATCATAGAGCTTCAATTTGTAGCGAAACGTCCAATCAAAATAAAATTTTAAATAAATTTTGATTGAATGAAATAAAAAAGTTTAGATATAAAACAAACAATTATTCAATGATTACAAGCATGTATTGATATCAAATAAAATACACCATTCTAAAAATCTAATTACAAAAATGCTTAGAAACTATAAATAAACGTAAGTTATTATTTAAGAATGATGTTAACATTATATTAACAGAAATTATCGATAAACAAGATAATGTAAATATTGTTAGTATATTTTCCTCATTTTCACGATATACACGTGAAATAATTGTAGTTCAATATTGTTGGAAATGAAAATAAAATAGATTTCCGTCTTTTAGCATGATGAAATGAAAAAATAAATTTGTATATACATATGTACATTGGAGGTTTTTTATAAAAACTTCATTCAAAACATCCACTATTTTCATAAAAATTAAAACTACAATAAAATATAATGGGTCTCTACAAATGGACTTCTCTTTTAATGTATGATCCACCAGCTAACAAAATCCAGACTTTAAAGTTTCCCCTTCTTTATATTCAAATAAAATTTCTCAATTTTTTTATCTTTCAATATTTGAAGGTAAGTGGAATATAAAGTTTGATATATAACACGCTCTATATATAAAACTGGACATATCACATAATCCTGAAAAACGTTCAGTAATCATTCAAATAAATATGAGTAAAGAATATAGTTTTAATCCTCATCAACATAATTTTCTTACATTTGTTTTCAATCTGAGTCATATAGTCAGAAATTTGTGATCACCGCCTATCAAAATAAATCAGAAGTTCAAATGAACAGAAGTGAAAGAAAAACAAATAAAGTTCATATGTTAGATGATGTACTCCCTTAAAACTTCATGTATCGTTATTATTATCAAGCCTACAATTCAAAATCAGATGCTTTTATTTAAAATGCTAGATGAATAATTTCATCTAAAATGGAAAATTTTATGAAACTGTAAACTCTTAAACACAATTGAAAACCTACCTAAAATTGAAACCCAATTCAGAACATAAGATTGAAATAATTTACATTAACTCGCCACCTTAATAATCAAATACGTTTTTTTCATAGAAGTTTGAACAGAAATATCTGAACCGTCTTAAATAACGTCTTGAAAAAATGAAATTTCTACGAGTTACAGATATCTGAAGGATATATAAACTTGAAAATTCATTACCCTATAACAAGTATTTTAAGGTCGCTCAGTATTTCTTTCAACAATATTTTCAGAATGAAAAACATATCCATGGCAATGCACGCTCAAAAATTGAATAGTTCAATAGAAATATTAAATTAAATTAATTAAAAAATATAATTCTTAATACAGTAATTTTCAGTACATAAAATAATATCTTAGATATGCATTTGTTTTGCATTTGATTATCGAAGTATTGAAATGACATAGATCAACTATTCATTGTGTTATAATAAAAAAATTGAACTTATAATTTGAAAAATTATCAATTTGAACATAACAGATATTCATAATTTCAATGTTTGTTTTCCAATTCACTACACTACATAAATGTATTTGAATATTTAAGGTGCATTACGATGAAACAATTTATGGAAATCATCAAGTTGAAACTGAAAACAGTTAATATTCATATAAAATGTATGGATCTAAAATAAATGTTATCCCATCTATTTTATTGATAAGAATTTTTTTTTTTCAAAATCAAATCCCTTAATGGATGACATTCATATGGACAAGTGGATTGAATTAATTAATTTCTTGAAAATTTAAAATTACCTGTGTAAAAAGTACACAGGTAACATCTGTTAACATATTCAAAATTAATACATGTCAAATCTACTTTTCCACTGGCTCTTCCTCTTCCCAATCATCCATTAATTTATGAACAGTCTCTTGAGCTTTCTTTTTCACAAGCTTAGTTTTGTTTTCAGATTGCTGAGAATCTGTGTCTTCCCAATCATCCAAAATCGAAATTTTAGTAGCTTCCTCTGGACTGTCCGATGAGTTCTCTTGAATGTTATCTTCTTGGACAGTTTGTGTAGGCCCTAAGGAAGACTGGGAATTGTCATCGTTATCCTGAACATCAGTTTCTATTTCACATTGTGAAATTTCCATACTATCATGATTATCAGTCTCTATGTCACAAGAAACTCCTATACTATCTTGGTTATCTGATTCAATTTCACAATGAGTTATTTCAACACCGTTTTCAGTATCATTTACCGATTCAGAATCTTGTTTTTCATTTAAATCTAAATTACTCTCAAGTTCACATTCCATATCTATTGGGTTATCTGTTGGAGAATACGGTTTCTCTAAATCCTTTTCATTAGAGCAAGATTTTTCTGAATCTTCCTTCATTGTAGTAGAATTTTGTTCAAATATATCAGCAGATAACTTTTCAACTGAAAAAAGTGAAGTCAAATAATATTCAAAAGAGTTATGAGTATGTGTTTCATCCAAAGTCAACTAGACACACACATTCACACATATTACAGCATGCGACAGCACAACACAACACACACTTACCATTTGTATATACACATATATACAATTAAATGGTTTTCTTGTTCTTCAATGATAAACATGTATTTTTGATGCGAACAAAGATGAATTTATTTATTTATTTATTCACAGGTAATCCCTTTTATAACAAAAATAAAAAATAACTCAAGTTGAGAAGGTTACAACGTTAATCCTTAACCTATTAAAATCAAAGCAACTTCCTTTCTTATATGACTAAGTGAAATATGAAAAAGATCCACACCAGCAGTTTTTTTTTTATTGCGAACATTTCGTCAAATTTTATTCACATTATCAAGGCTCTAATTAGTTAATTTTATATGAGCGAAACCTCTATGGACTATATTGGTTTCGTGATAAGTATTGTCACATTGGAATAAGTGTGTCAGCCAAGTTCCTATCCCCAGCCTTGTTCCCAAATTGCAAAATTTTTTGACTAAGAATAACGTAATCATGAACAATGAAAGTTCGGCGTTTTGCAAAGGTTGAGGACAGAAAGACCACATCGCTGGATGAGCTGAAGTCTATACTAAAAAGTGCTTATCAGAAGTGCTTTGAGGGCTGTAAAGAGCGTTGGCACAAGTGTATTCTATCTAAGGGGGTTTACTTTAAACGGGACAAAATAAATATTGATGAATAAATGACTAATTTTTGATAAGAATAAAAATAAATTCTTTCATATCATAACTTATACATGTACATACGTGGAGAGAATTATCATATGAAAGTGTTAACAATCTTACAATGGCAATTTAATCTGCCAACTTGCTCAACTTCCAATGTTTCTTCAATATTCATCAATGATTCAAACATAATCAAACAGTTTTGATTTTAGTCGAATTCAAAGAAAAGACAAATTTTTCAACAACGATAATAAATAAAGGAATTATTTTCACCTTTGGGAGTTTCTTTTCTCAATATATCCTCTTCAGTCTCTTCTTTTTCTATATTTTCCACTTCCATTTCTACTATGTTCGTTTTCTGCTGCAATGTATGACTCTCTGAATTACTCTCAATTTCAATATTCTCTACAAGAGAATTGTCATACTCATTAAAAGGAATACCAACTTCAGTCTGAAATTCCATGCTTGTATTCAAAGATTCTGGCTGCTCTTTTTCAGTTGTATTGGTATCCTGCAAAATGGTAAGTCCTCAGCAATTCACTATTGAAAAAATTTGAACAACCTTACCTTCACTATTTGTGAATCATTGATAGATTCATCCAATTCCTCAACAGTCTCGTTCAATTCCTGGGGTGCAACAGGTTCATTTAGTTCCTCAATTGATTTATCTGATTCACCAACAGGAATTTCCACTGATTCCTCAATGACATTGTTAACAATTTCAACCTCTTCAATTGAATTTTCTTTTTCCATAATTTCAGGAGCTGATTCAATTACTGCATCATCTAATTTTTGGGGTTCAGAATCACTGACTAGAACTATAATAAAAATAATCCATTACAATAGGTGATCTCATGCATCTCCAAGTTCCTTTTTTGAATAAATAGTAGATCAATGAATACAAATATGTAATTGGTAAGTGTGCAATAAAAACATATGACAATAAAAAACACAATTAAAAGAACATAGAAGCTCATTTTTCTCTTATTTATGATTTATATATTAATAAATTTCTAGTTATTGAAAATTAATATTTTCATTGAAATGCCATTCCATCTGTAAAATACAAACTAAATGATATTCTAACATTTTCTTCAGACAATTTTGTTAATGTATGACATTTCCTTCCAGAGATTTAATTTACTGTTGAAAAGGAAATTAATAAATCATTAATTTCTTGTATGTAACAATATAAATTATAACAATTCCCTACTACCTCTATAAACGATTAAAACTGCTATTTGAAGTAAATCTTTAATCCCATCAAGTGAGTACTTTCAATAATTCAATCTCATTGTATTGATATGATATATACCCTAAACTAAAGAATATTTCATAAAAAAACTAGATTATCAAATAGATAACACAACAAAATTATTATGAATCCAATGTGATTTCCTTTCAACTAACTCTTCCAATAAGAAAGTGGAGCCTATTATATCCCATAGATCAGTTATCCTCTCAAAAGAGGTAATGGCTTGAAAAAGATTTGCAGAAATTCTACTGTCAAAAGTTAAATAAGTCGGCAGTTTTATTTTTAACTATTTGTTACTGGGGTTTTCTATAAAAAGAACAAAAAATTATTTATAATGAAATACTAATTTAAACTTCCTCTTATGTTGAATAATACTAATGACGCTTTGGAAATAGAACTTCTTCTTCAGGTGCCAAATTAACACTAGTCACTACCACAACTCACTACTGTGTTGTCAGTTGAGTTGAGTAGTCAGTGGTAATTTAGCATATGAAGAAGTTGTATATCTAAACGCGGTATTATTCAATATATGAGAAAATTTTAACTAGTGTTTTCTTATAATTAAATTAATATAATTAATCTCTATCTATAATTATACATAGAGATTGATTTTCTCCAAGTGATGGCCTCATCAATCATTAATTCAAAATATAATTTTAGAAGGAATAGAATTTCTCATAAGATGAACGATATTTGTATTTTTGTACTGGTTCTGAAAAATGTTGCATTAAAAATATAAGCACTGCAAAATCATAGAAGTTTTGATTTGTAATACAATCTGATGAAAACACCGAGTGTGAAAATATCATCAACAATGATGCTTACTGCTTATGAAATTTGAGCGGTATAAGCGTAAGGAGTAAGCCTGAATTCTGAAAAAAGATTCCGTGTTCGCTGTGACACTCGGACAAGTTCACAACTGATCCACAACCAGTAAAAACGGTTCTAATTTCGGTTTCCAACGGATTCAATTATTTGTTCGCACAATTATAGTAGAGTTCAAAATGTTTTTGGAGTTGAAATATTCGGAGGAATTTTATGTTGATGATGTTTAGACGAATGATCATTTCTCTTAAATAGACAAAAATGTGGAAGAAACCGGTGATTTAATGTATGTACCTGAATACTAAAGGTATTTTGAGAAAAATATAAAAAATATGACGATAGGCAGAACTAGGAACATTTCCATATTACTAAGGAAACAACTGCTGAGATGGTAGAACTATTTCAGAACTACGTGTTCTGCCACATCAAACCTTAACATGACCCTCAACACGTCCATCATTCAGAAGCAGAATTGATAAAATTTATGACTGTATTTCTTTGGTATGTTTGTCATGAATATGTAGGTCCAAGATGTAGCTGATAGATTTAATATAACAATAAGTTCATAGTATGAAATCATTTGAATAGATACATATCAACTGTAATGTGCTCTAGAAAATATCCAAATGCATAAAAAATTTTTATATATTAGAAAGAGATAATAGCTTAAGCTGTTCTACCAATAAAACCTGAAAAAAAGGATTAACTAGAAGACATGGACATTTAAATATTTATTCGATCTTCAGTTGACTGTATACTCATTTTTTTTTTAAATCATATTCATGTTATCACATATAAAGTAACAACATAAAATGAAAATTAAATAAACATAAAATTTGCTTTTCCTAAATAAGAATAAAATTAATAACTGCTGGTACTGAAATAACACAAAAAAAGCCAACAGTCAAAATGAAAATAAAATTATGGAAAAATTTATAGCAGGTCAGCTATTGCTGGTAATTTATTTGCAACTGTTAACAGATTCTTCTCGAACAAAGCTATTGTCTTCAAGCACTAATTTAGATAACAATTGTTATCTTCTCATCAATAATAAAGTGCCCATGAACAGTAAATGAATATATACACAAAATATTAATATTATTTCATCATGTACATCAATTTTCTCCAAATTAGAAACCTCATCAAGCATTAATTTGTCATATATTGTCCTGAGTAACTATATTGTTTATTTTGATTTGAAAGAAGTTTCTATATCTATTTATATCGTACTACTTTCATAGCAATCCCTTTGTTTTCAAAATCCTGGATACTATCAAATATGTTGATAGAGTTGGAACCCTAACACTATACATACTTTTTAACTCAAGAAACTCCTCTATCAATTTCTAATAATAAAGACATTTATTACCTGATTCCTTCTCAATTTGTGAGTCATGAGTTGTTTGTGTTACAGCTTGTTCCTCAGAACTTAGATTCTGTTCATTACTCTGCTGAATGACTTCGTCTGAATGTAAATTTGAAGGGTCTTTTTCTTCAATATTCGATATTTGTGGCTTATGTTCTTCTTCATAAATAGGTTCTTGTTTCAGTGTTTGATCTCCATGAATTTCTCTCTGGATCATTTCAATAGTTTCTATATTACTTTCAGAATCAGCCATAACTATCTGACTAGAGGAAGTAGTGGCTATTGTGGCTCCATTTCTAATTTCCAACAAACCAGTATCTGAATTCACCATCAAGTTACCCTGCCAAGTGAAATACACTTTTATCACAATCTAGAGAATCAAGTAGAGTTCATATTATATATGAACTCTACTTGAGATATTATATATATTATATATATATATATATATATATATATATATATATATATATATATATATATATATATATATATATATATATATATAAGAAAATGAATATCAGAACATTCATTCGAAAAATTTAAATTAATTGAAAGATTATTATCAATAGTAGAGCTAGCTATGTGAATGTATAAGAAGTGATGCCTCTGTTATCGTTCAAGGAATAAATGTTAGAATAATGTCTTGTTGGAAGCACAAGATAGCTCAATCAATATATAATCAATAGAAAACATCTCTCAGATCATAGACTGAATTGTAAAGTATTCATTATTGACGGTTCTTTACTTGGAGTCATAATAAAATGTTTGGAGATTAAAATCGTTGCCTCACTTGAAAGCACAACTGACAATTTGGAACAAAACAACTGTCTAGTGCTTCCATCAAGTGTGGCATCAATTCCAATATTTCTCAAACATTTACTCTTTGGGGGATAATGTGGGCATCACAGTGTATGCTTCCACAACGTTAGCTCTACTTTAATATCCTTTTGATTAATTTGAATTTTCAAATAAATGCTCTAGTATTCGTTTTCTTCATTACTAAACTGATAACTTTAAAATTTGGCACACTGTAAACCAACTCACACAAATCGATATCTAAATGCAAATTCACATAATCATCTGTCACAATCAAATGGCATATTAAAAACAAAAGAAACAAGATATTTAAAACTTGAAACAGATAAAAAGATATTCACAGAGAGAAGTGAATGAGTTTTTCTTAAAAATATTATTGTCCAGTATATTAAGCTATAAAATATTATCGCTTGGCCCAATATATTATAAAGAATATACAAGCATATATTGGCTCATATATATATATATATATATATATATATATATATATATATATATATATATATATATATATATATATATATATATATATATATATATATATATATATATATATATATATATAAAGAATACATATTCTAAAGAATATATTGGTCAAGTGAACAGAAGAATCTTTTGTAGTGTGGAAAAACATATGTGAAGACAAAACTAGTACGTCGTCCAAAAAACTAATACCATCATAGACGTACTACTTGCGTCTAGTAGAAAATAGGGCATTTTCAGAAACGAACAATACGATAAGCCATCGAAATATATGAAGACGAGAATATGCATAAAAAAAAACAACGGTTAACATTAACGGCTTATTGAGAGTAATCGATCAACAAATATCTGCTAAACAGAAGAAACATCAAACGAAACTTTTTATGTCACCAAAATCATTTGTCACAGATAAATACAAGGCAAGATGAACCGCAGAAAACCGAGAACCGAGAAAATCGAGAAATTTATAAACAATTGACAGATTAATTATAAATTATTGGTAAGACATAAAATCTTATATATTTAAACAATACACAACTCTTAAATAAAGAGGACAACAATCCTTAAATATATTAACTTATAAACCAAGTAAAATTGTATCATTCAACCCACCAGAACTAATCACACACATTTTGAAATATATATATATATATATATATATATATATATATATATATATATATATATATATATATATATATATATATATATATATATATATATATATATATATATATATATATTCACATACTACTCACTTGTGATGTAATGAACTGGCCCTGTTGTCCATCTGCTGGGTGGCTATAAAGAACAACTATATTAGAATTTTCAGAAGTAATAGCACTATGACCATCTTTGTAATCTTGATCAGTAAGTACCATCACAAGTTCATCAGTTGTTGATTCCAGACCATCCGCTGCAAATAATCTTTGTTTAAATAAAATAACTATTTATACCAAGTATTGAGAAAGAATTTGAATGAGTATTTAAAAATCGGTATTATTTAATTCAGAAAATAATAAAAAATTTGGATTATGTATTGAAGTTGTTTACATACTCCTGATATTTCTTGTACCAATTTGAGGCAAAATGTACTCTGTCCTATTTTCCACACTTTGATCTTCTTGATTTTGTAAAATAAATGGTTGGCTTTCGTCTAAAACAACAATATCTAGAAGTCCCAAACTTGTTGCTATTGAAGTAGGCACACTAGTCTGAACCTTGTTGTGGTCTAATGCTTCATGCTCAGTTCTATTCACACTCTGTGTCACAGGAACTTTGACATCACTAATAATTTTGACCTACAATGGAGAATAAAAATTTCAAGTTAAATAAATAAATAAATATATATATATATATATATATATATATATATATATATATATATATATATATATATATATATATATATATTGCGGGCTTTTTGCCCGCCTGGGCGTGATCTGGACGTTTGGGAATAGGACTATTGGGACTCAAGAGATAATGTAGAAACTAACATGATGACTTTACAGTTATGATGATATTATACACATGTTATATGTTACTCAAAAGTATATAATACCTTATTAGATGGCGAATTGATCTCAGGAATTATATATTCCCCTTCAGCTTCCCCCTCTTCCACGTGGTCCCCTTCTTCTAAATGATAGCTTTCCTCAGGATCTATTTCATCTAGACCAATAATGCCATCTCTAATTCCTTCAGCTTCATGATTAGTTCTAATATGATAAAAGAGACTTAATGCTGATTGTGATCTATTTCTACAATATTGGCAGTCATAAATGTTCTTTCTTGTTTTTCCCATGTGACCTGTGACTCGAATATGGCTAGATAAAGCTTCACGAGAAATGAAAGCTAATTTACACTCTGAACATTGCATGTCTGACTTCTGATGTTTGCTTTTGTGAGTTTGTAATGCTTGGTTAGATATGGCAACATATGGACAGTGTGGACAACTGGGAAACACTTGATTTTCTAAAATTCAATAATAGTTATTAGATTTTTTTTGACATTGAATGGTTTAATTTCAGAAGGTTGCTTTTAGCTTTTTTTTCTTAAACTTAAAATTCCATATATTTTTCACTATAAAGTGATTCAATATATTCATAGATGAAGAAACGGAGAAAGTCATACTACAAATGATACATCCACAATTAATATAAAATATCTTCTGAAGAATTATCTCTCACCCCAAAACCTTTAACCAACTAGTTTCATTATGGAATCATAAAAATTAATATAATTGTAATGGAAGCCACCATTGAATGTGAATTGATGACTGTTATAACTAGTATTAAACATATTTAACAACTCATAAAAATTGAGCATTGTCATTGGATTTATATCAAAATATCCACATATTTTGATATAAACTTATTTTGTATAAATTTATTTTGTATGTATACATATTTTGTATACATTTAGTACATATAATGTTAATTGTAAAAAAATATCAAATTAATTGATATTATTATTGATTAATAGTAATAAAATATCAAAATAAACAATTTAGTCAACAAACATATTACATACCTGCAGGTTTGATTCCATGCTTTGTATATAAATGGTACGAAAGCAGATCCCCTCTAGCAAACGAGATTCCACAGTATTTGCAAATTCTATGGTCAAACTTTATATTGTGTACATCTGCCATATGTTTTCGGTAAAGATAGTAGAGGAGAAATTCCATAGGCTTTCCATTATTTTCACTACAAAATTTACAGAACCATGTATTTTTATCTTTAGGGCTCAAATTAGGAATTTTTACTGAATTATCCGTCACCTCCACCTCCTTAGGAGAAGGAATTCCTTTTGTAAGATCATTTGTCTTTGAACTATTTTTCTCTTTCTGTTTTGTTACTATTTTCAATTTTATATTTTTATTTTTCTTCACTAGGGTTGGATATTTCTTCAGTATTTCCGAAACTATTTTAGTAGGATCAAAATTCACAGAATTTTCAGAAGAAATTACACTTATAGTTGTATCTTTTTCATTTTCAACTATTTTTATTCGTTTAGGGGATATATCATTTTCTGGACTAATAATTTTTCTTTTCTCAGCTAGAACTTTATTGAAACCATCAGATACATGAATATCTTCTTTATTCATTTCCGAAAGTTCTTCTTTCACATATTTTTTATTAATTTCAGCTAAAGAAATATATAGACATATATTAGAATTAATTTAAACTAGAATAATATAATGATATTGTTTCATTTGGTAATGTGTGAACCTATCATTTACTTTGTGAATGCATACATCAAAATAATATAGAATGCAAGATGATGACCATAACACTTAACAGTCTTTCATTGAACTGAAAATATTTATAATTAATATGATACATGAAAAAATAGACATACCTATTAGACTACTGTTTTTATTTTATTCACTGTAGTTTTTTTAACCTATGAATATATGACTAAGGGTTTATTGACACATATGTGTGCTCTTTTATTAAGGCCAAGCTTCAGCAAAACTTTGTGATATACATAATGATAATACAGAAGAGATATATTTCGAAAACAATTTGAGACAAGCACCAAGACAGATAAGGGATGGAAACACACTATGGCTCTTTACTGTATGTTGATAACTTCAAGAATAATACATGCATTCAAAGATGTAATTCATATCAGAATAGCAAACTACAACTAAAAATCTGTAGCACCTCTTCATTCACATCTTAAAAGATCATATTCCAACTAAACTAAATAGTAACATGTTTTATAAGATTAGCTGTCTAGACTGTGAAGGCCCATATGTGGGACAATTTTCAAAATGGTTGAAGAACAGATTAGCCATTCATAAAAGTGGCATAACCAAATATAAAGACAGATATGCAGTAGATACGCCTGCAAATGATTCAGATCACCAAATAGATTTTGAAAATGTTAAAATAATGAAAATGGAAGAAAATTACAAAAAGAGACACATAAAAGAGATAAATTCCAAAGAACTCATACAAATTGAAAAACATAATTCTTGTATTAGTAACTAAAACTGATACTCAAAAATTGAGCGATAATTATTCCTTTCTATTGTCTACACTGAATGATGGTGCATGTAAGACGGTCCGCTTGATGGGGAGGATTATACTATGAACATTAGACAACTTTAAAATGTTCTTAAATTGAATATCAACATAATCAATCGAACCTGTTGCGTCGACTTTATATACACAAATATAAATTTAGTTCATTTAAGTCAATATGATCACCATAATACGACTATTGAATTCAACTTTTGACAAAATTTAATAATCTTCATTTGAAATGGCCTCTAGTACATTTTGGATCAGATATTCTATGTACTAACCATTGACATAAGAATTTTACTCAATAATAATTCACTCTAATATCCAATCTTTCCATTACATACACCATCAACTAATTTGTACCCAGGTTATATATTTTTGTAGTCATGTTTATGGAGTGATATTGAAATGTATCACACCATAATCAACAAAGAATCCATTACACTTGCATTTGCCATGTTCATAAATTTGCGTCAAGTTTAAGCATTCTCAATTCAAATATTACTCACTCTGACTATATACAATAGGTTTAACATCATCTTCCCTCAATAAAGGCTTGCTTGTGTAAGAAATATCGCCAAATCCAGATATATCCATTGTGTCTAAAGAAGGTAATTCTATGTCATCTTCAGGCCATTCAAACCTAGTTGGTTTAGCAGCACCTTCTAATGCTAATGGATCAGACCTCACTCTTTGCTCCGACCGTGAATAACCTGCAATGCTTGTATTGGGAAGTACAGTTTTTCTTTTCCACACAGGTAATTTTCTCCCTGGAAGAGGTGCTGGTAGTTCTGAGAAATTATTTTTAGCTGCTACTTTTTTATTTAGTGCAGTCGAAACAGAACTTACACTTTTTCCTAAACTACCACTAGCTTTGTAAGGTTTATTCTTTTCAGCAGTCTCAGTTTTACTTGCATGAATTGGCTGCCTCTGTGCATCAAGCAATTTTGTTAACACTGTCATATGCAATAAATCAGCCGCTTGATACAGCTTGTGATACAGGCCCATTGGAAAGTCCAACACACCAGTATACATAAAATTAATAATTGGAACTACAACATCTGTTTGAAGTATCTCAGGCATAAGTATCACATTGTCATCTATTAATCGATCAGAATGTTCTAATAATTCAAAATATTCAGTGCAAGCATTCAAAACAAGTCGATGGACCTTAAGTTGAACATTTCCCTGAAATTGTAGGGTTAGGTCACAATAGTCTGTTTTACTGAAAAACAACTGAAGACGTTGTAAGAAAAACACTCCCCAATTATCAACACGTACAATCTTGCTTTCTCCCATGTTTCAACTTTATTGTTAGGCCTTATATTGGTTACCCGTATAATAACCTATATCATAGCCTACTAAAATGACGATTTTTATCTGAAAGAGTAGAATATTTATAATAAACTAGAGTAACTACAACAATGCGAAATGAAACTTGATTGATCCATCAATAACAAACAATGCAATTGGAATGTATAAAAACAAAAAATTCTATTTGTTATTTGACCAACCATTACTTGTATATTTACATTGTTGATTCTTATATTTCAGCAAAACTATTGAGTTTGTTCGAAATTCGAATATACTGACCTTTTCTCAATATCTAAAATACCAGCTCCATCTCTGCCTTCATGAATTATACCGACTACAGGGAAAAGAATGTTGAATGATAACATGTACTGCAAAAGGACGCCTAAATGCAGACGACGTGAAAATATTGACCATCTGACTGTAAATGTTTATATCCTTGTTTTGTAGGTGGCGCTGTAATCGCAATATTTAGGGAGTACATGTACAATCGTCTCCAATCTCCATAATGTTAACATAACCTTATCAGAAATAATATGAATTTTCTATTTTTCGAGTAGATATGTTATATATTTAAAATCATTGAACATTCTAGGTAATGTATAATCATTTGTACCTACAAAAAATTTAAAGTGGATTTCCTCAAAAAGAAATTTCAAATGAAGGTATGCAAATATTTAAACAGCAGTTTTTGAATTTGCAAAATGGCTTTTTCTCTTACATATTTTCGAGCAGAACTGCAAAGATATTTCTTCTGAATTCTGAGTAGCACAAATCACTTGAATATGAGTGTATTCATTAAGCACATTCATTGATTGATTTTTTATTGCGATCAAAAATAGAAAAAAACACCACAAGCTTTTGAACGGAGTAGAAAATTTAAATTTGAAATCAAAATGAAATTAAATACTACTAAACTGTAAAAGATATTTCTCTATACCCATACATTTTTGACACCTTCATAGTTTAAATCGTTTTCTAATAGATCTTCATAAATTGCATATAATATATGTTTTCCTCTGGATATGTAGAGAGTGTTTGTAGTTAATGCTCGATTAATCTGGAAATTACATTTCGTTTCAATCATTTCTACTTCATATTTTCTATTCTACTTCAAAAAATTTTTTCTTCTTTTGGCGTCAAATTATCTTTATGTTCTTCCATCCACAGAATTTGCACAAGTCCGTATTATCGGTTTAAATACTTTTTCAAAGGGTTTAGGTTTGTTTATTTATGTTTATGTATTATTTGTTTATGTTTATAAAAAAGGTATTTATTTTTTCGTAGAACTAGTAAAATACACTTAATTTTGGGTAGTGAGGGGGCTTTGTCTCAATCCTCACCATATATTACCAGGAGAGAGAGTGGGGTGCTCAAATAGTTTCTAAAAACATCACTTGATTAATGGACGGTCTCTTTATTCCATAAACTCCCGATTCATTGTCCTAACTGTTTTTGACTTTTGTTTTCTCAAACTATTTGATGTTCTGGAAGCTAAATAAAAATTCAGAATAAAGAAAAAGTATTTTAATCGGTTGGAAAAATTGCCGAAATAAAATATAGTTTTGATTAAGAACCGAAAGGTTCAAGATTACCTTTTAAAACACACAGAAGTTTCCAACATTTTCTTAACAAACAATCAGAAGTAAACAGCTCACACCTTCTTAACTTTTTCAAAGAATAAAGGTAGGTATTTCCTAAAATATCGGATTGGGTAGCCCGATTTAGCTTCACAAGTAAATTAGTGAGTTTTGAAAATCATACTCAAAGAAACTGAATTTGTTGACGAAACGCATTATTCGAAATTTGTTTCTTTATATTAACAAGAAGAAATTTAGAATTATTGAAACATAAAAAAGACTACCAGAAGAAATTTTTAGTAGAGTTTATCATTACGATGAATGAATAGCTCTCCCACGAAGTATACATATCTATACTTCGGAGCTCTCCGAAGATTAGATTTACGCCATACTTCAGAGAAAAAAAATGTGTAGTTAAATCTCTACTCAACTTAAACATTTTACCTACATGTTTCACGTAGGCAGCTGTGCTATAGGTAATATTATATTTACATATTCGTAAAAAATGTATCGAAAGATTGTTAAAGTATACTTACAGAGTGCGATGACATTGTGCATATGATAAATATATGCATGCATTTTTATGTATTCATATAGATTTTTAATGTTTATTAAGTAACCTCCTGTTGGCGACTTGAGAGACCGGGATAACCGAGCGCATTTCTACTAGCGCAACCTAGATGGCATTAATTCATCAAATTAGATTTAATTTTCGTAGTAGCTGTTGCAAAACTAGATAGTTACCTTATAGGCACAGACGCGTGCAACATTCAATGTTCGATGTGTTCATGTTTCTCTATTGATCTCATAAATGTACTCTCCGGATTGGGAGATTTGGAAAACTACTTCGCCCGTGTTTCGCTCCGGATAGGTAGATTTGGACAACTACTTCGCCCATCAAAATTTTACCTTGCATCAAACATTATTCATATATTGTTTAATTTCGCGGCTTAGAGTATCATTGAAGGATAAATAGTCTCCTCACGAGCGAAGTAGATCTCCAAATCTTCCAATCCGGAGAGTACAAAAGAGATAAACTGAAATGTGTTAACTTTCAGTTAACACTTCTGAGGACTATCTGTTTTTTTGTTTTCCATCTCCAGGTTCGTTCAACTTGAACTTGGCTAAGCCGTTTTGAGGAGAGCTTATTCTGAGTATAAGCTCGAAACAGGTGTCACCGGCTGTTACCTATTGCGGGATATGCCGACAATGTTTACTTTTTTTATATATATATATATATATATATATATATATATATATATATATATATATATATATATATATATATATATATATATAAAATGCTGAGACCATTAATCGATTGGGCCGATACTTTATGAAAATCTAAATACATAATTTGAATAAAACTGATTAGTTTTTCGATTTTCACTTCAATTAATTCGATAACATCATATGTTTTTGAATTAATTATAGTGAAAATCGAAAAACTACTTAGTTTTATTTAAATTAATGCTGAGACCCTCAATCGAAATATCGAAATATTTCAAATAAAACTCTCAGGGAGCTTTCTACACAAATGTTATCATCGAGAACGAACCTATCGCTTTCAATTGTGAATATTAAGTGCGCTTCGAAAAAATCATCGATCTTGTTGAATGATAAAGCGTGTCTCAGAATGTTTTTCGTTTTTAGATGTTAAATAAAAAACAACAATATCAATTAAAACTCGTTTTATTTATTTTTAAATTAAAGAGCAGTTCTTGCAGTTTATTTATGAAAAACAACCGTCTGCAAATGCGCACCATTCGCTTCTTCACACTCATTTAACCTGGAGTTAAAATTTTCAATCATTCGCTGGAGCATCGCTCTTGGAATTGAGTTGATTTCTTCAGTGATTCTTTGCTTCAAAACATTCAGGTTGGATGGCAATGGATTCTAAACTTTACTTTTTATGTAGCCCCATAGGAAAAAAAGCAGGCGTTAAATCAGGGCTCCTCGGTGGCCTGACCTCGGTGATTTTTCCCCAGGGAATAAATCGTAAAGAGCAGCTAATGAGTCATATGTAACATGAGATGTGGCTCCATCTTGCTGGAAAAAGGTGTTGCGGTTGTAGCTATCTTGGTTTTGCATTTCTGTATCTGTGTCGAATATCGATCAGAATTTACGGTCTGAGTTCGACCTCGGTCATCCTCAAAAAAATAAGGACCGATAATTACTTGACTTGATATGGCAGCCAAACAATAACTTTTGGCGAGTGCAAAGGCTTCTGATGCAGTTCTAGCGGATTCTCGGAAGCCCAGTATCAGCAAGTTTTGTTTATTCATATGAACGTTGATGTGAAAATTCGATTCATCGTAGAACCAGATGTTATTGAAACTCCTAAACCGGTTTTTCATTGTCCTGCAGAATTCAGCTAGTCTATCAGGATCATCAAGCTTAATTTCTTGAACAATAACAATTTTATATTATTTTATAGGGGTGAAAACGTAAGTCTTTCGAAAGAATACGATGAACCGTAGATTTGTTCAAATTAAGAGAAGCTGGGCGCAATCTCAATGACTAACGTGGGTCGCCAGTCATAACAGACTGAACGCGGTCGACGTTCATGCTCGTTCTTGATGTCCTTTTGCGCCCAGACGATTTGCCGGCATTGTATTCCCAGTTTTTCAAACTTGTTCACTTAATTAGGGGTGAAAACGTAAGTCTTTCGAAAGAATACGATGAACCGTAGATTTGTTCAAATTAAGAGAAGCTGGGCGCAATCTCAATGACTAACGTGGATCGCCAGTCATGTAACAGACTGGCGAACGCGGTCGACGTTCATGCTCGTTCTTGATGTCCTTTTGCGCCCAGACGATTTGCCGGCATTGTATTCCCAGTTTTTCAAACTTGTACACCAATGCTTAATTAAATTGGCACTTGGTACATGTTTTAAGCTTGTTAAATTAAAATGTACCCTGTAGAGACGATGAACAGCAATGTAGGAATCGTTGTTTTCCGGGAAAAACAGTATATAATATATATATATATATATATATATATATATATATATATATATATATATATATATATATATATATATATATATACTCATTGCATAGGCAATTGAAAATTTAATTTTATTTACTTCAGAAAAAAATATAACAGAATTATTCATTCACTGTGTGAATGTTGCGTCCATCATTTCTTTCAACACGGCTTAATAGTACCTACCTATCAAAAACATCAATTTCAGAACTCACCAATTTCAGCATTTAGGTCTACAAATATTGTATTCTATACATTTTCTATGTTTGATAACATATGTGCCGTACCAGAAGCTCATGTACTGGGTTCGAATCCAAACTTTATGATATTTATGTTCGTCTATGCGTCAAGACAGCGGTTCTCTAAATCTTTAGCATTTTCGACAGCCCTCATATGAACAAAACTAGGAAACAGTCTTCATTAATAAATATGTCTATTAAATTAAATTAAACTCTTGGCTCAATGTTTCTCGATTTATTTAACAATATGAATTAGTGTTTCGAGCGTTAGTTCATTTTGAAGTCTTGAAAATGAGCTAACGCTCGAAGCATGTTGACTATTCGTATTGGTAAATAAATCGTGAAACATTGAGCCAAGAGTTTAATTTAATTTAATATTCAATTATGTTTCACAAGAGTTAAGCGAGAATTCAATAAATATGTCGTTTAGGATGCAGAGGTTTACTGTTTTCGTCATTATTACTACCATTCCTCAGTTTCCCCAAAGAGGCTTTGCGTGGCCTGAGGGCTCTGCAGATCACAGGTTGAGTATGAGTTACGTGGTTAGTAAATTGAAGAATGCATAAAATTCACAGCCCAAATAAATCAATAAAAAGATTTATCATATCTATGACATAGATAAATAAGTATTATCTATGTCATATACATATATCCAGTCATAGATTCCAGTATCTATGACATATTCGATAAATAATTATGTATATATCTATACGCATTAATTATATTGTTTATTATAAGGTTATTTACAATAATACTAATAAGCTAGTTCTACCGGCTGAATACCCACTACATCAATATTTTCAGTTTGAGTCATTTCTGAAGTAACGGTGAATAAAAAATAACTGTTACAATGGTTTAAATCGATAATTTGCAGTTTCAATGGATGATTTTAACGCCCATAAGTGTTTCTCATATATATATTTATTAAAACAGGCTGCATATTTCATTTCACATTGACTGTTTTGCTGGTTTTATGATGTTTTGTTAATTAGTCAAAGTTTTTCATTGCACTATTCGATTCAAGATCATTATAATTAAAATTCATTAATCGACGTCACGTTTTGGTTATACCTACATTGGAAAAAACTGTTTCTCAGAAATTTTATTCGTTCAAATTCGTAGGAATTATTGCAAAAACTGTTATATACATATTTATGCGTTATAAGGTTTATCCAGACGCAGCTGACGAAGATTGGATATTCTGTTACTCTTGTTAATAGCATGGCGTGTTGAAGGTGTAAACCTGTTTGGGAAATAACGAGTTAAAATCAGAATTATTCTCGCTAATATGTTCCCAGTATCTGAACTGTTGTGTTATCTTGGTAGTAACTAAAAATTCCAATTTTCCGTGTTGATATGCATGGTTCAGTTTATTCAATTAAGATCAAAAGTTGAGGACGGTTATCTATATTCAGTCAAGTGTTCAATGACTTAGACAATCATGTGTTGGTACAGTTACGTTGTGATTGTGGTAATTTTATTTTCTTCTGTGTGCTGCTTAGAAGAAGGTAAGTGGGTATATATCACAATCAGCAATAACAATGGAAATGAGAATTATTTCTGTGAGATACTGCACATCACCATAGTTATAATCATTGTAGTTATGAGTAATTCAACTAACAAATTAGACTTGTTTATATTGCTATGATGTTTATTATCATAGGCGGAGATTGAAGAAGGCTCAGATATTATTTTGCAACTGAACTGGACAAAGGAAAGGATTGATGGGTATTATGAAATGACCAATTACATTCTTAAGTATAAGAGACCTAAACAAATCAGTCACTTTCACAAATAAAAAAGTACAAAACATTTTATGTTATATTGTTTTATTGAAGACAAAGTTAATGATTATTCAAATCATTTACTGCACGCTAAAATGTACCGAATAAACTGAAAAAAGTGAAGAATCCACACCATTTGCTTCAATTCAGGCTAGCTAGGTCACAACAGACAGTCATAGAATAGAATAGAATATCTTTATTGTAGAGAAAACAAATTTCTTACAAATGGTAGGAGTTTGACGAATCATTCTTCCACTCCTCCACAAATACAATGAACATACATTAGATAATAATACAAAAATATTAGATAAATATAAAAATTAAACCAAGATGAAACTAATGATTGAAGTCTTATAAGTGTAGACTTCGTAAACTTAGTGATTAATTATCCATAAGACTGAAAAAAAAACTTCGTATAATGCACAAAATAATAAAAATTAACACATAAAAGGATGTGGTGAGCATGTTCATATTAATGACTTTGCCTTGAAGTGCTGCGAATACTCGCTGACAGAATAAAAGCAAAATCTCAGAAGATATTTCTTGATGTTTATTTTGAATTTATTGAGATAAAGCTCTTTGAAATGGGAAGGTAAGACATTGTATAAATTATAAACTATCGAGTTTTTTTTCGACTTATTTAGACGATACTTATTTGTTCGGATATTATTCGCCTCTTGTATTATAATTATGTAGATCAGACTGTTTTATCAGTGTATCTGCATCCTTATGTATTTCTAGAAGAACGTTATATATCCACAATGTAGGCAAAGGCATAATTCCATATTTTATAAATAATGATCTGCATGAATCCAAGTAACCAAAACATATTATTATGTATGCTACTTTCTTTTCTCGAGAAAACCGTTTAGCTTAAAACTGTTTGTTGTATTTTATGTTTAGGTTTTTAGTTTCTTATTGTATAATTCGCTAGAGACTTCATTCTACTTATAGTAAAGTCTTCTCATTTGATATTCATATCTTAATGCTATTGAAAAATTGGTATGTTTATGATATCCGACATTATTAGTGGACTCCTAGAATTTCGTTTTTCAAAATGTACGGCATTCCTCTAGTAAAATCCGTTCATATGATACTGCCATTTCCATTTAATTGTTGCGGACATTACATTTTCGATGATACTGAAATTCTACTGTCATCTGAACTAAATGTATAACAACTTTCAGATCAATGGACGCCAATTACTCTGAAAGGTATGAAATGAATTAGGTATTTTTGAACCGATAATCAAAAATAATTTCACTTTAGCATGAACATAATTTTTTTAATGCGATACGAACAATAATATTTCTTCAACATTGACGGCAAAATCAATAACTTGAACATTTTAATTTACATAGTGAATTATTCCAGGTAAGGGTGACACTCAATGAGGGCAGGTTAGCTCAACTCCCATTCAAAGATTCCTTATTATAATTATTACATTATAATATTGAATATAACTTATAAATATTATTGAATATAAACTAAAATTCAAACACTTGAATTTTTGATTTACACTTTATTGACAACATAGCATGACCCGATTCGTCGTTACAAACGACTTCTTCATACTGAGTAACTTAGTATTCTGTTAGCATCTGAAGAAGTCGTTTGTAACAACAAAACGCGTCGTGCTATGTTATAAATAAAGTGTAAATCAAAAGTTTCAATTGTTTGAATTTTAGTTTATATTCTATGTTAATGGATTTCCATCAAGTAAACGCCAACACTACCTACTAAATATTATTTAAAAAAAATTATAATTATCAGTTTATTTGGCAAACTTTATAATATTTTGAGGGTCCATAGGTAAAATCCAGGAGATATTTTTTCAATTGCAGATGAATATCAATAATTCATTTTAGAAATAATAATAATGATAAAAATTAATTTCATTTTCATGAATAATTACTGATAAACTCTAAATTCATAACATTAATACAAACAAGTACTGAAAATTATACTCTGAAGCCAATTAGTATTTAGTAGCTGAGCTGTATAGTGGCCATACACTTTTAGGTTATTTGTACCGGTTGGTTCGATTTCCACCGTGTTCTTGAACCGTTGAGAATCGGCGTTAAACTGTAGATCCAATCTGAATACATAGTCACGGCCGACTTTAATGAGGCCATGAAATGAGTATCTGCCACGGTATCCTAGTGGTTTAACAATCCCGCCATTAGTTGAGCTGGTATACTAATGCAAATAGGACGCTTCTCAAAACTTTCGTAGTTTGAAGTTAAATAATTTGAGCCTTTGGTATAAATTCTACATTTTGCAATTATATACAGTGTAATACATGTGTTGATGTTAATAATTTGTTGAAATCTCAACATCAAACTATAAAAAAACAAAGTGTTTAGTGTGCTTACCGATAGTGTAATTGAGGTGCTAGTGATGATTGTTTGTGAATCACATAACATCAAATTATAAAAACGAAGTGTTTTGTGTGTACCGATTTAATCGAAATCGAATTTGTGTTGTGTTTTGAGTATGGATTATTTCACAAATAATTTTTTTGTGAAATATAGTGTAGAGGATACGTATCCGTTGATGATTCAGTAAGTTTCAAGCTTGGAATAGGTGAGTTTCTAGTAAGAATATTTTCTTAATATGACGAAAACTTGTTGCATTCCTGGTTGTTAATTAAATAACAGCACCCTGTGAGCGAGTGGGCAACTACTATCGACTTTCAGTATCCCTAAAATTGAATTTTTGAAGAGTAAATGGATGAAATGTATACCACGAGATAATTGGGCTCCAACAAAATATATTTTTGTTTGTGCCTTGCATTTTCCTGAAACTAATATCATCAGGGACGAGAAATTCGTTTCAGCTAGTGGGATTGTAAGCATACCTACAAGAACAAGATTAGTCTCTCACGCGGTTCCTTCAATTTTTCCAAATTTACCGCATTATTTCTCAAAAAATATGCCTTTACCTAGGAAAAGCCCAGAGGAAAGGCGAATAAATTATTTAGCTCGCAATGATGATTTGAATAACATTTTTGAAAAGTCAGATTTCATTGTCAATTTTTAAGATTTAATTCTTCATTACTCCACTAAAAAAATAATATTACTGGTTGTTGGAATGTTAAAATGGGTTCAGTTAACAACAAAATTCATTTTTATCTTCTTAATTTAAGTGAAGAAATTGTTACCATAAGTAACCAAATTACAGTGAATGAAGACATGTTAGTAACAGTATTTTTGAATGGAAAAAAGTTGTTGTGCACTGATTTAAGTTGGATTTTACCTATTGACTTCAAATTGGATAGGTGGTCTCAAATAGAAAATTTGTTGATAAGATACAAAGATATTCCAGACAGTGTTGATCCATTTTTCACATATTTAATCGAAAAAAGTTTATGTTATTTAAATGAGGCATCGATTAATATTAGTTGTGATATCCTTGAAGATTTTTCAGAAAACAGGGCTTGTTTAAATAACCTTCCAATTTAAATTGAACAAATAAAATTATTACTTCCAAAGAAGAAACCATAGTCGTCTGATACATTAATTATGTCTTTCATGTTATACACTCTTTCTCCCCGTGCTTATGATTTAATGTTATATGTTATATTATTAAATTCTATATGTTATAAATACTAATAATATTTCTTGTTCGTTCGAAATATACAAAAAGAATTGAAATAATGCTTGAAACTTTGGGAACAACTGAATAGGAGAGTAGACCACCAACTCAATTTTGGCAACACCTCTGGACTACGCTATTCATGGCCTGATTAAAGTCGGCCGTGACATAGTGTTCTTGTTTGTATCTTCTTCTCAATTATATCCTCTTCTAAACTTGAAATTCTTGGAGCTGATTCAAGAGTCAGAAAGTCTAATATTACACTTTATTAGTGAAATCACGCCTAGTCAATTTTCCAATATTATTTACTTTTCGAAGGAAAGATGATGTGATTATATAATTCAGGAAAAATTGAATAGGGTCATATAATTTAACGTTTGTTTAGAATGCCGATTTGGCTTGTAATAATGCAAGTCAATCTTGAAATCCAAAATTTCAATTTCAAGCGTTAATTGTCTAAATCTCGAATACTATGGCTTTCCTAGGAAAAATTATCAAGATTACAATACATTATCAATAACAACTGACAAGAGGAGGGAGTATTTGAAACTTTATCGTTATTCAGGTTACATAGTGTAAGCCTATACCTCATAGAATATCAAGTTTTTTTTATTTTTACATACAAGTGCTCCTTCAACAGACGGAACAGACTAAACTAACAGAATAGAACTGTCCTATATTAGAGGAGCACATATTACAAAAGTTAAATACATATAAAGTAAGTTATATCTAATATGTATATCTAATAACTAGAAATTTTTTATACATCTCATCGAAATAAAGTTTTCGATGCATTGGTTAAATCGTTTCATCTACAAACAAAATTCCTAATTCTACTAAAAAAGAATAGATAAAGAAGAGTAACTCTATAAAAACTGATAATTATTCTATTATCGACCTTTAAATAATCTCTTTTTCAAATGTCTCTTAAAAGTTATGAAATTCGGGGAGATATTATAAATATCCAAGTTGGTCTCTATAATTATCAAGTTTAGCCTATTGAAAGTTTTATTGTAAACTTATTTATAATTACAATATTATTATACAATACCTTCATCAGGTGGATGAAAATTAGTTTTCATCCACCTGATTAAACTATTATATACTGAAACAATATTGTTGTGGACAATATATAAAATATTTTTAAAATTCTTAGAAATGTGGTTATTTTAAAAATTAGTTGACATGGAATTTCAACACTATCTTCCTACTCAATCAATTATTTTGTTAACATATTTACACCGAGTAAATTTAGCGACTGCATAATTATTGTAGCTAAGTTGTGCCATCTATTGACAGGTATAACATCATAACTAATTCGTTTTCATAGGACAGATGGCGATATTAAATTATAGAAGTAATTGTGATAGCATAGAAATTTAGGCATAGTAGAAGTAAATCAACGGAGAAATATTTCAATTACAGATATTATTAATTTAATAATATAAATTTATATAGACCGTGTGTTTAGTTATTGCAGAAAACAATCATACGAGGAATACTAGCTCTTATTTTAATAAAATAATAATATATAATATGTTTAAAAGGATGTTAATTATGCTGAATATTTTTCTCGGGACTAACGTTCTGTAGAAACTATAAAAAATTTTGAAAGCATGAATTAAAATTATTAATTTTCAAAGCATGCTCAGCAATAAGTATTATTTTCCAAAATGATCTTCTGGGCCCCTTATACTGATTGAATATCCAAACTTGATAATTCTATCATCCAACCTGTTTCTGAGAATATTCGAAAATAGCATTCTGAATGCTTAGATATTCGCTTTCAAGCAGATCTCGAAAGTAATTGCTTTTTCCATCACTTCTTTTGAGAATATTTTCAGTTGGCACTTCCCTCAAAACTTCATTATAATTATAATACTATAAATACACTACTTCATAGAAAAAAAATTTAAAAATTCATTTGGAGAAGTTCTATAGAGGGTATGCCTAAAATTGCAGCATAATTAATAACAGAAATATAGATTATATCTCATACTTACCAGTAGAAATATATTCAAGGGTAAACATTATTTATAGGCGTTTACTTGATGTAAATCCATTATAATTGAATATAACTTAAATTCAAACACTTGAACTTATGATTTACACTTTATTGACTACATAGCATGACGCGTTTCGTCGTTACAAACGACTTCTTCATATTATTCTGTAAGCATCTGAAGAAGTCGTTTGTAACGACGAAACGCGTCATGCTATGTAGTCAATAAAGTGTAAATCATAAGTTCAAGTGGTTGAATTTGAGTTATATTCAATTATTTAATTATATTATTTCTTTCTTTAAGTGAAGAATCTATTAGATTTCGAACAATTTCACTTTTTATTAGGCGTTTTTTCATTAGGCGTTAAATATTTCATCGATTGTAAAAAACATTTTTACTAAAATAATATTATATACATCGTTATACGAACATTGATAAGAAGAGTAATTTTTTTTTCGATTTCATTTGAATTTCTACATTTATTTTCCCAATTCTCGAATTCGTTGTAGTACATAATTTCTAAGTCTAGATGGCAGGAAATGAAGAACTCTGTAAATGTAGTGAAGAATGAATTCCGTTAGATGTAATACATGTAGGGCGAGTAATATTTTGTTTACCGAATTATATTATTCAAAATACTCATGATTATGAGTATTTTGTATTATTATCATTACTATATATATATATATATATATATATATATATATATATATATATATATATATATATATATATATATATGAGCTAATGGCTATTGGCTTAATTTTTCACGATTTATTTAACAATATGGATTAGTTAACATGTTTCGAGCGTTGGCTCATTTTCCGAAAATGAGCTAACGCTCGTTATATATATATATATATATATATATATATATATATATATATATATATATATATATATATGTAGTTTCAAGATTCACAAGTCATTCAATACTAGTAAATACTGAGACTCTTAATCGAAATAATTCAAATAAAACTCTCAGGGAGCTGTCTACACAAATGTTGTCAACGAGAACGAACCCGTCACTATCAAGAATGAATATTAATTTGTTGAATGATAATAGGATACAATTGTTTCATAATTATTATGAATCATCAGTCCATATTTAATCAATCAATCAAGAATCGATGACTTTCAAAACGAACATAGGTCCCATACCAAATTGAGGACAATTTTACCTAGTGAAATATTCACGTAGGCTCCCTCTATCGGAGAAAAGACGTCATGACAACAAGAAATGAAATATCTACAAAGCCTTCCACTCTCACTCAGTCATCGATTCTTTATGATTGATTAAATATGGACTGATGATTAATAGTAATGATGAAACAATTGTATTCTATTATCATTCAACAAGATCGATGAACTTTTCGAAACGCTCTTAATATCCACTCTTGAAAGTGATGGGTTCGTTCTCGTTGACTTGCCTAGACAGCTCCCTGAGAGTTTTATTTGAAATATTTCGATATTTCGATCAAGAGTCTCGATCAAGAGTCTCAGTATATTATATATATATATATATATATATATATATATATATATATATATATATATATATATATATATATATATATATATATATATATATTATTCTTTATTATTTTAAAAATTATGTATATCTCATTTTCATCATTATGAATACTTCGAATATTGAAATGTTTGAAACGGATTTCTTTTCAGGAGAGTCTTGTACTATTACTAGTAGTGGACGTCAAGGTCTTTGTATAACTATTTTGAAATGTCCAGAAGCCCTTGCACTCATTCAGAAACAACAATTTCCTCAAACGTGTGGGTTTAGCGGTACTGTTCCCAGAGTATGTTGTCCAGGTACTAATACTGTTACAACCACGTCCACCTCTACTGAAAGGACTACTAGTAGAAGTACCACTAAAAGAAGAACAACAAAACCATCTACTAATGCTTACCCAAACCCTTACAGACCAAACACTACAGGATATAAAAGTTTTCAAAGTGAGTATACTAAATTGAATGGTAAACTGATTAGTTTTCAATGCAGCACTATAAAAGACGTAGCAAATTTTAGCTGAAGGTTTGACATGTCTAGAAGCAATGAGATAGCGTTTTTACGTTAACGGATTTTACCAAATTTTTTCAGATCCCTTAACGTAGTTGTTAAAATAAATGAACCAAATAATTTTATCTTCATAAATGAGAAATTGGTTGTTTAATTTTGAGTTTCTCTTTCGCAACAAATGTGAAACTATGTTAAGAAGTTCATCAGAAACTGTTGCAGTAAATTTTGATACTTATTCATACCTAATCTTTACTGATGTGTAATAATTTGAGTACCTTATACTCAAGTAAGCTTTTGAACATTTGAGAATTCAAAATCATCGCTAAAGCATGAAATAAACTTCATAAATTTTGCAACAGTTCTACTATCTAATCTTCTAATATCATTTCAACCGTTCTTTTGAGACCCTCCGTCTGATAGGAGACAAATAAAGATAAGAACTTTCTTATACAAACCAAAAAAAAACATTATATTCCATTCACATATAGGGTGTTTTTTTTAGAGGTATAGAACTTTAAATTGCAATAAAACAACGATGGATCACCACTCGATTGACAAGAATTTTTTTTTATTCGAAAGATAATCTTGTGGGATTACATTTTGAATATAATTTATGGCATATGACCGCCACGGCTGGCTCGGATGTAGTCCAATCTGGACGTCCAATTTTCGATGACTTTTTCCAACATTTGTGGCCGTATATCGGCAATAACACGGCGAATATTGTCTTCCAAATGGTCAATCGTTTTTGACTTATCCGCATAGACCAATGACTTTAAATAGTCCCACAGAAAGTAGTCTAGCAGTGTTAAATCACAAGATCTTGGAGGCCAATTCACAGGTCCAAAACAAGATGTGTGACATGTTGCGCCGTCTTGTTGAAACCACAGCTCCTGGACATCATGGTTGTTCAATTCAGAAATGAAAAAGCTGTAATCATGGCTCTATACCGATCACTATTGACTGTAACGTTCTGGCCATCATCGTTTTTGAAGGAGTACGGACCAATGATTCCACCAGCCCATAAAGCGCACCGAACAGTCAGTTTTTCTGGAAGTAACGGTGTTTTGACATACACTTGAGGATTATCTTCACTACAAATGCGGCAGTTTTGTTTGTTGACGTAGCCATTCAACCAGAAGTGCGCTTCATCGCTAAACAAAATTCACGCGATACGTATTCCGCACAGAACCATTATTTTCGAAATAGAATTGCACTATTTGCAAGCCTTGTTCAGGCGTGAGTCTATTCATGATGAATTGCCAAACCAAAATGAGAATAAATCACTTCTCAGCTGTTAACTCGGTCGCCATCTTCAACAGTAATGCCAACTTAAAGTTGTATACCTCTAAAAAAACACCCATTAGTATCAACCACTTTCAGAATGCGTAGAATATTCAAATCTCGTTATTTCCTACGAGAAACCACCAATACTATTTATCGATAAAGAAGAGGAAGAAGTAGATACTTGTGGATTCAAAGTAGTGCCTTTAATCATTGGAGGAGTTCCTGCAGATCGCAGAGAATTTCCACACATGGTGAGTGAAATATTTATGACAAACTTTAAACAGCTTTCATACTTTTAAGGTTTGAGATATTGGTCCTCAGTCTTGAAATTATAAAAATAACTACATCCTTCGAGAAATATTTTGGAACGTTTATAGCATCATGTACTAAAGTTATACTGTAAATTGGCCTAGAATAATTTTGTATTTTCGCATTGAACAAAATTGTATTTTGCCAATAACCATACTGGCAAAATACGATATGTTGAACCGATATTTATTAAACGGAGAACTGAAATATTGTTCAATGCCTCTTTCAAACTGCCATTGAATTTGTGATCTAAGTAAATTACTCTGTATGGATTTTATTATAAGCACTAAACTCAAGTCACAAAAATCCCGCTCTTAGTACCATTCGGTAGATCTATACTTTGAGCTTTTTGTTGCGTAAAAGTATAGAAAAATTTAGAAAAGAATTCAATACGCATTCATTCCTATATATACGTTAGATCAGCCTTTCTCAAAATGGGCGATAGCGCTCCCTTGTGGGCCCTGTAGGCTTAAAGGAGCGCGGTAAGAGACCCAGAAAAAAATGAGGGCTTTGTGTAGAAGCTTGGAGGGCGATTTGAAATTTCATCTAGTTAGGAAGATTCTTAGACACCAACTGAACTCTCGACTCTCGACTACAAGTTGTGATCATCATTTAATATTCATTAAGAGATTGCTCAAATTTGGTTCGATATTTCTCTCCGCGTAGTTCTTACATATGTCCTGTTTTATTCACTAAATAAAAGAAAAATCATGTCAATCGTTTGCTCAGTTTCGAAATGAAAGTAGACAGAAACAAACAAATAAAAAGGCAATAGATACACTTTCGTATTTTAATATTTATTAGTATTCCAAGATAGCTAATTTTCGTAGATAATAGACTGCGGACAACCATGTTTTAACAAGTTTTGGTTGAATAACCCGATTTGTTCATTCCTGTATCAATCGGCTTGTCCATAGAATACTGTTCTTACTTGTTGAGTACGATTGAGCGTCGATTAAAATAAACGAGTTTATGCCTGTTTGTCATGTGGCGACTTGCGGCTGTTCTTTAGTAAATTGGAACCTTGATATCAACAAACTTATTGAACAGCATCAGATTCGTCCTTCTCATTAGTTTTTATATGAGAATCAATTATGTTTCTTTTATTTTAATTAAAAGATATTTTGTCTGAAAAATTATAGTTGCGTTTCAATAATCATCCTCATTGGCAGGTTTACTACCTACTGCGCTCAGGTGTCAAGTTAACTCTTGTGGGTTATAGTAACAGTCTCGTTTAGAATGAATGTTTCATCTTCGCTAATATAGCTCACGATAATTAATTAATTCAATTTGAGGTTATAGTGGTTTTAAATTAGGTGACAAAATGGGGACGCTAAAAAATAATTTATTTAATTTATTTTCAAGGTGGGCAATAGACAAAATAAGTTTGGGAACCCCTGCGTTAGATGCTTTATACTGGAATCAATGAATGATCATTCCTTTTGGAATGTGAAGATGCATTTTTTTATAATTAATAAATATATTTGCTACTGCTTTCTGCTATCGTATCTTTATATTGTTTATTATCTGCAAACCAACTATATTGATAAGGATATAATTTTCATGCATACATTCGTCAACACTGCATTAAATTTAGATTGGTTTTTTGACACTGAAAAAAAGTCTTTTGCAACTATGAGCTTCGTTGATCCAATTACATTTTAATTCTTGGGGTTTTGTTATTTCACCTCCATATTTTTTGACTACGAGCTATATCAAACTACTGATATACTCCATTTTACTGTTACACTCAATTGACCAATATAGTCGTTTGCAGTATTTGGAATACCGATTAAATTTAGAATTTCGTTTTGGGTGGTCCTAATAGAACTAAGAATAGTGTTCTAGTTATCTATAGTACTACATTATCTTTCATTTTTTGTACATCTATATGAACTATATGAAGAGTTCCATTGTATTACATAAGAATTAAATAACATAACCAGATCTTTCCTTCTACTAACTGATCCATCTAGCCACCCACTATGGTGTAAACCATGCATTTATTGATGTTTCTGCATAAATAAAAATTATGTATTCTTCAGGTTTTGGTAGGATATGACTCATCCGAGGGAGTTCAATGGCTTTGTGGTGGAACGCTCATTAATGAACAATATGTTCTAACAGCCGGTCATTGCCTGATTTCCAGAGAACTCGGAAATGCTAGCCGAGCCCGCCTTGGAGTAACCAAAATCAACGATCCTGAACACAGACAAGATTTTGCTATTATTGAACGAATAAGACATCCAAAATACGAACCTCCTTCTCACTACAATGATATTGGACTTTTGAAATTGGATAAATCTGTGAATTTCGACAGATACGCAAGACCTGCATGTTTATATTATGACTCAAAATCTCTCAACTTGAAAGGAGTAGCATCTGGTTGGGGAAAAACAGATTTCGCAGGATATAGTAGTGATGAACTATTGAAGGTAACTCTGGAGTTGGTTGACACAAAAACATGTAATAACTCCTACAGGAGAGTATCCCATCAGAGATTGGACAGCGGCATTATTGAAACAACTCAACTTTGCGCAGGTTCTCCAGGAAAAGACACATGTCAGGTTTGTATCTGTCAACATCTAAGATAATTATAATTTGTAGATAGTTACATTGCATTCACAGGTTTTCACAACACTTTATTCGTTGATAATCATACATAAGTCCTTCAAAAATCAATGTGTTTCAAAATTAGATTTCGTATCATTTCGCATAATGAATCAAATGTTGATGCACTGAGTGAGCATCTCCGATAATTTTTATCAGTCTGCAGATTATTTTTGGCGGAATAGCAGCAATTTTCTGGATTATAGTTTGCTTTAGACTTTCCAGAATTTGGAGATGTTCTTGGTACACCTTATTAGCCTTCAAGTAGCTCTGAGAAAAACCACATAGAATCTAAAAAGTACATAAGGCACTCGTGTCACCCACATTAAGGGACCACATTACCAGTAGGTAGCTCTTCAACAATAACCATTGAATTATGTATTATTTTGGCTTTTGTTTTTGAAACTATTGTGTATTTTTAAAACACTCTAAGGGTTTTTACTCAAATTTGTAAGACCACAAATCAAATTTAGAAATGGTACTCCTGGTTGTAACCTTAGGGCTATGAAGTGGCTTCATCTGGAATTCCGACCAGTAGGTTCCTGCAGTTTTGATTGTTGACCTCGCCTACAGAAAAGCAAAAAGCTTTCTTGCGTGTATGCCAAAAACACGCCGACTCAATATCGGTTAACAGCCGCTTGGAATAAATTTTTCGAAGAAACGACTGTTCGTCCAAAACACGTTGTACACAAAACATAGCATAAATACAAGAATCCAATTATTTATCTCCCACTACGACACTGCACTATAACTCTAGCGAAACGGTTTTCACTTCTACAACTTGTTTCTGACTTAAGACTTTTTGAATCACTTCAAAAATATTAACTTCGAATAATGATTATTTTTATACATTTTAGGGTGATTCCGGGGGACCTCTACAAATATACAGTGCCATCAAATGTATGTATGAAGTGATCGGAGTAACATCGTTTGGAAAAGCTTGTGGTATTGGAAAAAGTCCAGGTGTATATACAAGAGTGTCATATTATTTAGATTGGATAGAAAAAACCGTTTGGGGATAAATTATAAAGAAATTGCATATTAGAATATAATGCATCTAGATAATTGTTCATTCACTGTTCTAGAATATTGCTAGATAATAATAATAGATTTGTTCATTCATGTCTTCTACGATTAAATTAATCATTATTTAATAAATAAACCTCGCTCATATACTCGGATCACTTTTGTCACACACACACACACACACATATATATATATATATATATATATATATATATATATATATATATATATATATATATATATATATATATATATATATATATATATATATATATATATATATATATATATATATATATATATATATATATATATATATATATATATATATATAAGAACATCAAAAACCTCTGTCCGTCCACTTTAGAACGAAGGCCTCACCCTGTCTCTGCCAAGATTCCCTATTGGCAGTCTCTCTCTTCCATGCAACGCCCAGCTATTCCACTAGCTCCTTATCACATCGATCGTGAGGGCGCTTCCTTGGTCTTACCCTGTCTCTGGGCTCAGAATCACCAAGCACAGCTGACCAACGCTCATCTCTTGCTTGAGCTAGATAAACCGCCCATTTCCAGTTTGACCTTTGTACACACTCCACGACATCCTTCACCTTTGTTTGACCTTTCACCTTTGTTTGAAGGGTTCAGCATCATCTTTGTTTTTGCGGTTTTTATTTCCAGAGCTATTTCCTTGATCGTGATGTACACTTCATTGATGCACTCTTGAAGATCGGTAGCATCGTGGGAGAACTGGACTATATTGTCATCGAATCTCAAGTGGCTAAGGTAACGGCCATTTATTTCGATATATATGTATATATATATATATATATATATATATATATATATATATATATATATATATATATATATATATATATATATATATATATATATATATATATATATATTATCCACCCAAAACTAGTGCCATAAATAGTTTCGATCAACAGCAGTAAAACTTCATCAACCTGAAGCCAAGGCGTCTACCACTTATCATGACTAATCTGAAGAGAATCGATTGCATCAATAGTGAATGTAACTAATTCTACCTAAATACGTGGCCCATCTTTTTCCTCGCCAACTACTAACTGTTTGACTAACGATTGATGGCTCTTTATTCAGTATCTGAGTTTCTCTTGAGCTGATTGAGGGAGTTTCAAGTTTCCCAGGATATGGCTTCAAGAAAATGAATACTTTATGATGAATATGATTTTTAAGTGCATGTAAGTTCATGTGCATGTAAAATCGTACAATTAAATGTCCTAGATTCGAAGAATCAGGATGAAATAATAAATACGTAGATTAAATGTAATAATGGTTTAATAATATATAATGACAGGGTTTGATTCCACAATTCTAGTTCTTTCATCATATCTATAAAAAATAATTCACTTGTCATTCATTCAGTTCACTCTGAATTTCTTGAAGTGTTTTGCCTCTAGTTTCTATAAGAAACAATTGCACGAATGCCACTGAACCTAAACATACACCACCAAATACCAAAAACGAGATGCCCTTATCGACCTTATTGAAGTAGTAAGTGAGAAGAAATTGAAATATCCAATAAATAGTGTTGGAAACTGCAGTGCCTATTGATTTCACTTTAAGAGGATAGAGTTCTCCTAAAATCACCCAAGGAAGAGGACCAACACCAAAATTATAGAATATTACATAAGATATCAAAGAAAGTAAAGGAATCCATTTATAGTTAGTAAGTTCATCTATAGTGAAATATAAACCTAACAGAATATTTGAAATGGTAACACCAAGAAAAGAAAAATTGAAAAGTTTTTTTCTGTCAATACGTTTAGCGGCTACAGGTGTTATGAAGCAAGTTGCTGCTTGGAAAGCACTTATAATGATTGAACATACTTCAGGAGCGACTGAAATATCAGCATCTTCAAATATCAGCTGACTATAGGTAATTATTACAGTGACTCCAGAGAACTGTTGAATGATAAGAAGGGCAGTGCATATGAAAAAAGCTCGTTTTCCAGCTTTACTACTGAATATATCAATTATTGAACCACGCTCAGTACTTTTAACCGAAGCCTCTATATCCTGTAGTTCTTCTCGAGAGTCACCTTTCCTGAGTTTGTCTAAAATATTCTTCGTACTCTCCGATCCATATTTTTGCATGGTATAATACATTGATTCCGGACATGTTAAAACAAAAACCAGACAAAACACTGCAGTAAAGACTGCAATAATAAGATTAAAATAAACTAAAGGTATATATGGTCCTAATGAATATGATACAAGACATCCTATAAGTACGTAGGATGTTCCAAGGGATATAAAGGTGCCCCTCCATTTGACTGAGGATGTTTCTGCTATATAGACTGTTACAATACTGAAGGATCCGGCTACACTAACTCCTGTAAAGACTCGACAAACGTAGTAAATATAAATATTTGTACTAAAAGCTAAAATAAAATGGCTTATGGATAAAATCATGGCTAAAATAGCAATTGTTAATTTTCTTCCGATTAGTTCTAACGAGAATATCAATACAATTGGTCCAATAGCTCCACCGATAGAAAACACAGAACCAATCAAATCCTCTTCTTCTGGAGTAATAGCATCTCCAAAGGGATTACCATCGATCTTTTCCAGTTTTGCGAGGACTGGTGACGACCATGATAAGGACATTCCGGTAAAAAAACATAATGCGTTACCTGAAACAATATACTCACATTATTATGATATATTCATTCTAATTTTTAGTGTATATATATATATATATATATATATATATATATATATATATATATATATATATATATATATATATATATATATATATATATATATATATATATATATATATATATATATATATATATATATATATATATATATATATATATATATATATATATATATATATATATATATATATATATATATATATATATATATATATATATATATATATGAATAAATTAAATATTTGTGCTTATGGCACTGAATGAAATATTTAAGTTAATGAACACTAGAACAATCATTTGGAAAATTCAAATTAACCAAGAGAATATTGTAGTAGAGCTATATATGTGAACGTGTACGATGTGATTTCTCCATTATCCTTCAAGGGATAAATCTTAGAGAAATATTGAAATCGATGCCACACGTGATGGAAGAGCGAGACATATATGTTTCGTTTTTTAAGGCACTCTTTTCGAAGAAAATATCGTACACGTTCACATATAGAGCTCTACTATAACATTCTTTTGGTTAATCTGAATTTTCCAAATAAATGTTCTTGTATTCATTTTCTTAAATATTTCATTCAGTGCCAAAAGCACAAAAATTTCATTTCTTCAAAAATATCGCCGAATAGGCCTCTGAAATACGGGAATAAACGCGAGCGTACTACTAACGCAACCTATTGACATTTGAAAACATCGTATGATGATATTTGTCAAATAGATATTGCAATTTAGTAGATACCAATGGGTATAGAAGATATGTGAAATTTCGATGCTTGGTGTGTCTGTAATATGAAAGGTATTTTCTACTGATTCCTATAGATGGAATCGTAGAGTATTCATTACTCTACGGTGTTCCACTTGGAGTCACAAGAAGATGCTTGGGGGTTGAGATCGTTGCCTCACTTCGATGGACGTGGTGACGAGTTCCTTGCAGAACGAAACATATATGTCTCGCACTTCCATCACGTGTGGCATCGATTTCAATATTTATCTAACATTTATCCCTTGGAGGATAATGGAGACATCACATCGTACACGTTCACATATATAGCTCTACTATACATTGTCTTGGTTAATTTAAATTCTCCAAATGAATGTTTTAGTGTTCATCTTCTTATATATATATATATATATATATATATATATATATATATATATATATATATATATATATATGAATATAGGTAGAAATGTTTTGAAAATGGCTTTTACCTAGTATTTCCTTTAAATTTCAAAATTAAAATTGAATTGTTCATGTTTATCATGAATATACAAAAATAAGCAGCTATTGTAGATATTGAGCTTCATAGCCAAGAGGTCTGTCAATGTCATACTTTGTAGTTTCAGAGTAAGCTGATGTAAAAGCTGTAAGATCTATAAAACATGAGAAAAAAGCTAATTTGAGTATTTTGTATATAGATGAGAGATTAATCAATACCCTCAAAGCAAGATAAATAGATAAAGTATACCTATACGAATATATTTCACTCTACTGTTACAAACTTTATTGCATTATCAATTCAAAATTAAATGAAACTGCCATTATATAGTGATTACAAATCATCTGTTTAACTTTTGAACCAATAACAGACTCAGGGTGGTTAGGGTCATGACCCCTCTGAAATTGGGCTACTAGAAGTTAAGAGGTTTTTTTATAATTTAATTGATAAGTAAGAGATTCAAGAAGTACAGGAAATACGTAATTTTTTAACCTAACCAACATCCATCTGTTTTGAAATAAATATAATTGTTACTTTAGGTGAAACTGAATCATCCTGTAAAAATCTGTTGCTGATAGTAACCTCCATATTACTTTCCGAGAAAAAAAATGTATATAACGAATAAAAAATTTTCTTGTGGGAAAAAGGACAAAAAACAGCAAAAAGAGAATTCTTGGTATAGCCCACAACTCAATTGGAAGCAGTTGTTGAAAAGTGTTTCGAGCTTATTGGCTTTCCTCAGAACTGCGTAGCCAAGTTCAAGATGTACGAACCTGGGGATTGAAGATATGTTCTTTTGTTGTTGAATATATATATATATATATATATATATATATATATATATATATATATATATATATATATATATATGTGTGTGTGTATACTATACAGTCATTAGTTGTTACCATTCTATTCATTTGATTGAATAAAATACAAATAAAAAGCGAATTCACATTCCATTGAATTAATGTAGGTACATAGGTCTAATGATCTAGATTTAATAATTCAATTTAATCTAATAATGTAGATTTAATAATCCTATTACGTAAATCTATAATTGTTTTTTAACATATTCACTAGATTATACTTTTTTTTCAAATCAGCATATTTATTTCATTTTATTAGGCTTAGATATTAAGTCCAAATTGATCGACTTACCCAATAGTGGCACAAAAATGTTATATTTATCGCCAAGTTTCTCGGCAAAAAATATCCAGGTCTCCATTCTTAACTAGGCCTATTCTGTGATGTTATGCAATTTATTGGAAACTATTTGCACGGTGTGTCATATTTTCAACGTTTTATGTACTTTGTTGTTTTGTTATCGAAATCATCTGGCACTTTGACCATGTGATTAAATCAACAAAAAGATCATGTATCGTCTTTCGATAATGAGAATCAGATAAGAAATTCAAATTGTCGTTCATTATTTCATTAGCTTAAAATACCTTCAATAGATAGTAACTGTCTACGCACTAAATTAAATTTCGCCCTTGAAATATATCCTAGAGGTTCTATATAAATAATAATACTTTGTTCCCTTTACATGGATAAGAAGCATATAAAATATTTTGTATATAAAATGTATGACAAATACATTAAATTTATTGAAATAAACAGAACACATTGTTTTAACGGCACCTAAACGTACACATACGCACCATACTTCTCTATGGTGCGATGCTGTAGCTGGATATATTTTATGGAGACCTCTTGCATGGAGATGGAGGTTTTTTATTTTCAGGATTGTAGTGGTGAAAACAAGTATCATCAACAGTTATGAATCGACGCAAACATTCGTTTGGATTACGTCTATACAGCGCCAAATTTTCAGTAGAAATGTTTTTTCGAATCAGTTTTTGCACACAGCTTTTCCATGCTCAAATGGTTGTGCAAAAAATTTCGCACACGTTCAGCTGACATCCTACAGGTCTCAGCTTTCTCATGCACATTCAATCTGCAGTCTTCCAATAATCTTTAATGGATTTTCTCAATCATTTCAGAAGTTGCGACCCCAACGGGCCGTCATGATCGAGTGTCGTCAGAGGTGTTCACTCGCTTTGAATTCAGAAATCCACTGCTTAATAGTTGAATATGATGGAAGGAATCTCCTAGTGTTGAATCCATCTCTTCTTTCATTTGTTTTGGTGTAAACCTTTCAAATTGAAGTATTTAATGATAGGACGTTTCTTCAATTCTTCTATTTTCAACAACAGAAGCGTCCCGCGCAATGTGCTCTCTTGCGCAAACTAACGTAGTGATTGGACTGAAACTTCACATACAAGCTCAGTAGCAATGGTACTGTAGGGCGGCGCTCCAAAAGTAGGCCTAGTGGCACCATCCTTTGGTCAGAACGGAAACGTTTCATCCCTCCCTCGTATATTTGTCATTCGCAATTTGTTTGGCTCAGTGTAGCTCCCTGCTGTGAGAACAGCGTACTTTGTGTAATGGAGTCAGGGACACTCGTACTTAAATACGTATGCTCTACTGGAACAATGACTTTTGGACTTCATATAAAGAGTATTAGAACATAAAGAAGTTTTGAATGTCGATCCTACTGCAAAAATCCGTTTTTACAGGTAGAAATCCTAACTTGCCTTGTCTTCATATTCACGAACGGCTAATTTATTGTCATAACTGAAAAAAAAAAATAAGTAGATCCTATGATTTTCATATATATGACACAACAAACAAGACCTACGTGCAGGTAAAAACTGGAAAAGTCTTCTATTGTCTCAAATTTTACAACAAGTTACCTTTCAAGTGTGTAACATTGATTAAGTCAAATTTGAGAGACATACTAGAGGGTTTTATTGTGCAGAGCTACAAACTACTTTGCCTTTGCTAGTGCAAACTACTTGCTTTGACTACCGCAGATTTAAGTAAAATTTGATTATGTAATTAGTTTTTCACAAATTTTTTCATATTTTCATTTGTTTCTACTGTCTTTATTATTTGAGTTTTAATATGACATATTGTGATATGGGTGCCTAATATTCAATATTTCCATATAGATGATCTGTGCTAAAAATTTAACAATTTGAATTGCATCAATAAATATGAAAATTCAATATGCTCAAACTTTAAATTAATGTTTCATAACTCTGAAATTGTCTTCATTTGCATAGTTATTTATAACTTGTAAAGTACTACTTGTTCGAAAGCATAAATAAAGGACCATATAGAGATCCAATCGTTGACTAAATAACCGTAATAAAAAAATTTATTTATTTATTTATTTATATATTTATTTACAAATACTCCACTCAACAGCTTGGGCCAATTACTGAGTGGGAAAGATACAATATAGTTCACAACTTATGTAAAATAAAACTAGAAATAATACCAATAATATACAAACAATACACATGAACGATAACTCTGTGGGCAAGCTGACATTTAAGCTCACCCACAAGATACAGGAAAAACTAATACCCAAAAAACTTATAACTAAAAAACAGTCAAGCGAGAGCTCTGATATCACCAGGCACGCATGAAAATATGGCGTCATGAAAAGGCTCAAAGTCACCACAAATTTTATGAAGTGGTGAAAAAGCCAGAACATGAGGTGCATTACAAGCCAGAGGTGGATAAAAAATGTTCATATTTCTACATCTTATTCTCGGAACACGAAAATTTATGAAGAAAAGAACAATCAACAGAAAACCTTATCAGCTTGTATAGAAACATTATTCCCAAATATTTCCTACGTGTTTCAAGTGATGGAACATTAAATCTTGTAGTAAGTAACCCAAGATTTATACCGTTCTGGATACACACCGTTGGAGCAAAACCATAAATATTTCAAAAATCGTCTTTGCAAGGATACAAGATTCCTTATATTACACAAGTACCCTGATTCCAAACGACACTAGCATATTCTAGTTTTGAACGTATTAGGGTATTGTATAGGAGCATAGTTGATTCAGATTGAGAGAGCCATTTAGAATTTCTCATTACAAAACCTACTGTTCTGTAACAACTTGAAACAACATCATTAATGTGAGTTGCAAAAGTTATTTTTGTGTCGAAAGTTACTCCTAAATCTCTGAATTTCGGTACAGCATTGATTTTATTACTATTACTATTGTTATCGAAATGAACTATACTTTTTTTACGAGACAAAAACATTATGTTGCACTGAGTATATTCAGTGTCAATAGATTTCTTTCACACCACCGATTCAAATTTGAGATATCGTCTTGGAGAATGTGGCAATCACTGTTGAAATTTCGCGAAATATCTTACAATCGTCCGCATATAGGAGAAAATTACAGTTCATGTTGGAGGAAATGTCATTCACAAAAATATTGAAAAGAAGCGGACCTAAATAAAGTTCAAAACTGAAAAATTAACTGCATTTAGTCGAATTTAGAATAAAGTAGGGAAACTAAACACAAGGTTCTGTGGTTTTGATAATATCACAAGGATAAACTATCGAAGATGAATCACATATCTAATTTGTCAATAAATAAACTTCCTTACCTTTTGTGTCGATTCAAGATCGTCTCCGCTAGCTTTTAGAATAGCTGAAGAATAATGTACTTTAAGAATGTAATTTGTTCACAATTATTTGATTAATCGTACAAAAATAACCAGAAATCATTCTAATTTAATTTACATAAAATTTTGTAAAAATTGACTTGAAAGCATTGATTACATATTGAAACCATTGAGTTTTACATGACTCTTCAAACATTCACTGAATATTAACAAAACGATACAGTGTCGCCTCAATGCAAGGCAACTAAAACATTGATATTATAGATAATAAAAATAACATATAAATACCTTTTTACTGAACCTAAAACATTTTTAAGATCGGTTGGCAACATTATCATTACTTTACGTGAAGTTACATTAAAACGACTGGTTATCCAAAACTTTATGTTTATTGTTTTCCTATGATAGGAAATAATTGGATGATTTACTTTTTTCTGTTGTACTCGAATGTATGAACTTTAAATTAGGTAGTTTTATTTTACAATTCTACTTGGTAGATACTGACAAATTCTAAATGAATTTGGCCTGCTACAATCTATAAAAATGTACAGGGTGAATTGAAACTTTCTGAAAAACCTTATGAATACCTTCTTTTTCTTTTAAATAATTTTTATCATACGCATGCGTCCTCATTGCCTATATCAGGGCTGTCCAGACTAGGTGGGACCTAGGGCCAATAAAAATGACTAAATACATTGGGGGCCTCAAAATACTTATAATAAAAAATACAAGTATAATAGGTATCATTATTTTTTATTACTTTTTCATTAATTTATCTTTTACAATTCTGTCAACAACAACATCAATATTAGTACCTAGTAGCTAGACGCAGTGCATGTTTAATGAAGTATCTGTCAATGAAGACCTGCATTTCAATTTTATGAAATTCATTGTTGAATATGCACTTTCACAAAGATAGCGACTGACCATCATCGAGCCCATTTTCACGTTCACCAGGAGCTTAAAAAATGCAATTCCTGTTTCTGTTTTGACCTTGTAAATGGGTCTGATTGCAGATAAAACAGTTCCAGTTTATAATCAATCTTCACACTCTCAACTGCGACCGTTAATGGATGAGTGAAAAGTGTTATATCACTCCCAAATTTCTTAAAATCTACGAAACGCTGCTTAAATTCGACGATTATTTCATCCATGTAATTGAGGTGGTCCAAAAACTTACATTCTTCAAAATTTTTCATTTCTGAATAATGTTCTTTACAACTTAGAAAAAGAGAAAAATCGTTTTGTTGTAAAGACGTTTTGAATAATATCATATTGCTTCTAAATCCATTCAAATGTCCGTACAAGTTGGCTATATTATGGTTTTTGCCTTGCAACTTCAAATTCAATTCGTTCAAGTGTTGCGTCACATCAGTTAAAAACGCAAGATCAGCCAAGAACTGAGAATCTTGCAGTTTATTTTGTAGTTCGATAGTGTCAGATGTTATTTCATTTTTTAGAAATAAAGGTATTTCTTTTCTTAACGTGAAAAACCGTTGAAAGCACTGTCCAGCATTTAGCCATCTGATTTATGAATGTAGTAATAAATCTCCATAAGTCGCATCAATTTCACTTAAATATTCCATAAATTTTCTATGTGTTAATGCCGTATTTCCATCTCTAATTAAATTGGTTATCGTGACAACAACTTTCATAGCATTCATTTGACGCAAAGATTTTCCACATAAGGCTTCTAGATGTATGATGCAGTGGAACAACGGGCAATCAATGCCATTTTGTTTTAGAAGTTCCGCGGATCCTGTCATAGCTTTTGTCCCATAGGTCACAATACAAGAAAACTTACGAAATCCTCCGTACTCTTTGATAGTTTTGTTAACTGGTTAACACTAATTTTTCTACCACTGCGAATGAACAGTGTCTTGAAAACCTGAATGATGACTTGAAAACTTCCTTGACTGATAAATGGAGTAACACTATCAGATTCTACTGTATGTTCAGTTATTCTACTGTACCACCTTTAAGACCACTCGCGGTTGATGCGGGCAATTTTCTAATTAAAAAATTCCTGAAAAAATTACCGCCAAAGAACTTCTCAACAAAATTGATATTTTCTTCGAAAAAATGACATATAGTGTTATAACAGCATTGGACTCTGTACTCGCGAAGCTCAAACTCAGGACACAAAATCAGCCCTGAATATTTTGAATAAAAAATAGTTAGATTGGTTCCACAAAAGTTATATTAATTCCTGGCGAGTATTTCTGGGCGTTACTCCATTTTCTAAAGATGAACTGAAGTTATCTACTAAACTGAAGCTAAAGTTTAGCTTTGGAAAAAACCCCAAACCAATTGTCCGGTAATCAATATAATTTTTGTGAAACCAAGCTCAGTGTTTTTCATTGAAGTTATTAAACATGTTTCACCAAGAGATCACCGAACATTCAATCAAATTCATTGGTAATCCAGTATTCAAACATTATATTAAACAATTCTAACGCAGTCTTCACTAAAACATCACTTTCATATTGAATTGAATTTTCAGTTAATTTAAATGCAGAATATAATAATTTGTCAAGGAGAGCCGTAAAAGTACTGCCACCATTTTCAATGTCCTACTTTTGCGAACTGGATTTACTGCATTATCTGCTACAGAATTGAGTATCGAATGCGGTGTTTTATGGGAAAATAGCTACGAGTATTGATTTCGTAAATCACACCTTAATTTGAAAACTTTTGTGATAATAACCAAGCAGATCTCTTAAGAAAATAATATTCGTTATATTTTCCGATTTGTAATTTAGAATTTATGTATTAATAAATTTTTCAAATATTCAACAATTTTATTGGATAGAGGGAAAGGCCTTTCTATGTAAATTATTAAAGGAAGCGTGGTACCAATAAGTTTGTAAACCACTGGCCTTTAAAGCAGTGGTTCCCAACCTATTTCCCTACGCGCCTCCCTTAAGTTTACGATAAAATACTACGCCACCCTTGTTCCAACTCAACTACGATGGAAACAAAATAAACAATGAAAACTTTAATGCAATTGAATGACTATTTCATAGACAATAAATACCTAAGCCGATCGTCAAGCCCCCTTGAATCACTCTACTTTGCAAAGGCGATTCATTTTGAAATAAACGATACACGATCGAATCGTTCGATTTATTTTATTGGTTTTGAAAAGAGCGAAGATATTCCTATAATATAAATGTACGATTCCATAGAAAAAGTTTTGGGTATAAAATTATATCAATTGAAATGTGAAACATGAAAATTATTCTTGTGACATCTCATATAAGATTATAGACATCAACAGTTATTTTAAGTGTTATCAAAAGAGTAACCTAAACATTTCCACGATATATGTACAAGTTGATAAATATTATCTATCAAAATTTTCCAGTTGTATAGAAGTCCATGAAAATAGAGTTGTTGACAAGATAAGGCGATGTTCTTTAATGAGAAAAAGTTATTTTTTTACCACATCCGAAACATATTGAAGAACTTGTAATTATTATCATCCCTAATTTATTTATTATCATTTTGAATACCTTGCGATATTTTTTTATATCGGATTGCTATTTTGATTGTATTCCCACTTCTTCTATATTCAATAAAACATTACGTTTTCAACTACAAACGCTTTTTATATTGAATTTTCATTGAATTAAAAAAATCATTTGGATATGTATAGAAAAATCATGATATGTTACTCAAAATAAATAAGATATATTTTATGAAAGAATACCTATGTTTTTCATATATTCAACAAATTCAACGTATTCAAAACAAGAATTTTGTTTTTACTCATTCGTTATATTGGTTATTTGCGAAATGTCTTGTCTAATTTTTTGTAAGAAAATTTATTTGCTTTACTGAGTATGTGATAAGATTCAGGGTTTCTTGTGAATAATTTGATTCAACAAATCAAATTTTCCAAAAAAACTTGAAACTTTTGAAAATGTTTATCTTCACAACGAAACATAAACGTTCTCATTGATTTAGAATTATCAATTTCTGATTGGGATGAAACACGGCTTTCAATTTTTTTTTGAATGATGCTCCAAATTCTTATTTGATTTGCGTGAAGAAATAAGGTTTTATTGTAACTATTCAGATGTCTTTTTAAAATCTTCTTTCTTATAAATCAGGAAGGAATTTCCTGATTTGATGTAAACAAGAACATTTATGTCGAAACATTTTTTTTTAGAGGAAAATTAATATTTTTAACTTATTATTTTTATTTTATTTCATTTCATTTCCAGATTTAAACATTCAAAATGAGTATTGAAATTCTTCAAGTGATAACCAATTTTTCAAAACCGTAAAAAACAAATTTTCTAAAATTGAAATATATAATTTATCATCAAAGTTATCTATAGTGAACAAAATCTCCAAAATCTTCTAGAAATGTGGAAATAATTATGTTATGTTATGTTATGTTATGTATATGTTTTGCTATGTTATGTTATGTAGTGTTATGTTATGTTATGTAATTATATGTTTTGCTATGTTATGTTATGTAGTAATATGTTATGTTTTGTTATGTTATGTTATGTTATGTTATGTTATGTTATGTTTTGTTTCGTTATGTTATGTTATGCTATTATATGTTATGTTATGTTATGTTTTGTTATGTTATGTTATGATGTATAATGTTGTGTTATGTTATGTTATGTTTCGTTATGTAATGTTATGTTATGTTATGATAACGCATCGTGAAAAAACTTCATTATATACAGTAGTAGAAGGCGAAACAAACATTTTTGAAATTTTACAATTCATGTGTAATTTGAACATCCGAATTTGAAGAATGAAATTTTCCAATTTTAGTTTTGTGAACTTTTAAAATTTGTTCAAGTTCTTTTTGATAAACTATTTTGTTATATAAACTTAATTACTTTAATTTTCTAATTTTGGTAAAATTTTACTATAATCATTTTAATTAATCATGTAAATTACGAAAGGTATTATATATTTCTACTAAAAGTATTATTTATAAGATATATAAATTTCCTTCGTTATAATATAAGAGTTTATATTGAAATAACCATTTCATAGATACGAATCAAATATTTTGTTTTGATCATTAAACCCAGAATAATTTTTAATTGTTAGACTTCTCCTCTTTCATGTTTCACGCCTTAAAATTATATTATACGAACTAGATCTTATTCTTCCACAACAGTTAAGGATTATTATTATAAGGATTACAATTTAGAGTTATTGACACGATATAGCTGAGATGTAACGTATAATTCGAAACACAAAACTAAATTCCATAAAATTGTTTATACTTGAGATATGTTTCAGGCTACTAAACCATTATCAAGAGTTTTATAGACCTCAAGTTTCATTAACCTCGAAGAAACTGTTAAAATTAGACTTTCTTATGTAAGTGTCCCAAAAAATATTCAAACATTGAATAAATTAATTAATAAAATTTATATTTTATATCTGACGAATTTCAAGGATATAATAATAATATCCATTTTTAATAAGTAATATCCAATATATCTTCTCTAATATATAAAATTGTCGTGTCACGTCATGCGTGATTGAACTCCTCCGAAACGGCTCGACCAATTTTCGTGAATCTTAGCGTGCATATCGGCTAGGGTGGAGAATCGGACAACATCTATTTTTCATCCCCCTAAATGTTAAGGGTTCATTTTTTTATGATACAGAGCCATCACGCATAAACGGCTGAACCGATTTCACTATTATTGTTTTGTTGTGACATAACTTAAGTCGCAGAAGTCGCAATGCAGCAAGTCAAAGATATAAAAGAGCAAGTCAAACTGACGAGCAACGACAAGCTCGGAATGAAGTTGAAGGGAATCGATGGAATCGAAATTAACAATACGAAACGGTTGAAAACTCCTATCGACCTGTATTCAATTATATCGTTGAAATAGATTACAGTTCACAGCAAATCGTTGCTATTGGACCAATGAACGTTGTGCGTCAATATTGCAAGGCAAAGTTTAATTGTTATTGATAAAAAAATACTACCAATGATGCGACAAAATATTGCGTGAAGAATCAATTCAAATAGACGCTATTGGTACAGCTACCGGAGCCACTATATTCATTGGTTTCCGGGAATTGACTAAATTCTGAACATTTTTTGACTTATATCCAGCAAATATCTCATATAATTAATGATGATATATATATATATATATATATATATATATATATATATATATATATATATATATATATATATATATATATATATATATATATATATATATATATATATATATATATATATATATATATATGGGACAAGTACTTGCTACGAAATTAGGAACATTCAATTCACCAAACGTGTTAATATATGAATTTTTTGATAATTCGACTGATTTGAAATAAGACGAAGTATAGCAGTTCCTTTCTTAGTAAGTCCCTGGCTCCACACGGGATAAATATTAAAAACAAGATGGTGTAGCACAAATAGTAGAACACGTCTTTCTGGCTTTTCGAAAAATATTCAGAAAAAATAAATTGGCGTACCTACAAAGTTCGCCGGGTCAGCTAGTAATATATAAAATCCAATAATAATATAGAAAACATCTGACATATTCGTCTGAAAAATACGATGTTCTATGTCACAATAAATGTTCTAATAACTGTAACTGTTTCAAGTTGAATAAATAATTAGAGAAATCGATTAAAAAGTCTTTATTTCTTATAGAAAACCTTGGAAGTTCATTGAATGATATAAATTATTTTCAATGGCGTGTCATCACTTTTTCCTTTATGTATGAAGGGATTAATTATAAATCTCATCTACCCGCAATGGCTCGAAATATTGCTTTATTCATTAGCGATATCCACGAATTGGTGCCACCTGTATTATTTCTCGGTTGGTACGGCTTTACACCAGTCTATTCCATACCCCTAGGGGCGAGAGGGAAAGCGCTTTCACCTCTTGCAGTATAACCATTACCTTTTCTGCGAATCAAACGTGGTTTATCATGCACTCAATATCATAGAGGGAAAATTAGAATAGAAAATCTCTATTGTTAAAAGTTGGAAGTTTAGAGCCTTATAAAGTTTGTTCAGAATACCGCAGTGTCAGCCTTGAACCCTTCACTGTTGCCTTCTGCAAGACGCATTAAATTCACTTTACCAAAATTTCCTTCAACAACTATAAAATGAATGCATTAAATTTCTTAGAATGCTTCAAAGTTTTATGTTAATTATTGGTGAATAGCGGAGTAATTTATTCCTGAATATTCTATTTGAGTATATTTAGGTAGTATCATGATCATGAATCGAGTTTCTAGCGATTGAAAACTATTTTCATGTCCAACAGAAATCCTCTGTGGGCACGAATTCTTGAAATTTTCAATACCTCAATCTCAATATAAACTACTGAAAAACATATGCAAGCAAGTTATTTTTTCAAAGAAAAGCTGTCCTGTGCAAGCAAGTTATTTTTTCAAAAGCTGTCCGTAAATTGAACTAAGCACCAGTTATCTATATTATATATACTATAGTATATATATATATATATATATATATATATATATATATATATATTATAGAAATAATAGGCTGATAATTATTGAAAATAAATATTATTATTATTATTATTATATATCCAATGTTTTTAGAAATAACAGGCTTATTTTGATGTTGAAAACTTTATTTTACGTTTCGTTGTATATCACAACTTTGTCAAAACTAATGAATAATTGAATTTTATGAATTACTATAGATATCAAAACGTCGAACCTATTTTTTAAAATCTAATTGGCTTTTTTGTATTTTCACATATTCATTTTTAGTACCCAGAGGAATATTTCTGGCTTATCATTCGCTTCGGAAGTTTTAGTCTTCCTCACCATGGGGTAGACTATGAAAAACTCATGGTAAGCCAGGTGATTTATATATACATATAATTACATATAGTTGAGTTTTATATAATTATCCAGAATATGTATTTCGATTGGTTTATGTATGCGAAATTGATGGCAGGCCTGGAAAGAATGAGTTTTTAGATATGATGTTTGGTGATTGTTGTATATTTATTTTATGACTGTTATTTGTAAGGTTCATCAAATCGTAGTAAAAAGAATTATGATTTTTTTATATCTGTTCTTTCATTTACTGTCTTTTCCAAATTTTTACGAATGTGTGATATTTCTAAAATTTCTCTACATTTTTCATCTTTTTCAGTTGCTAAAATCTTTGTATTGTTAATAAAACAATATTTAGAATTTCCTAATAATTTAATATAAATACGCATGACGACGTTTCGAAGTACTACTTCTTTATCAAATGCTGGATTAATACTATGTGTAATTTTACAAAATCAATACTTATAGCTACTTTTAGATTAACTTGGAATGAGGACCATAGAATATACTGATATTTAACAAAAGGATCGTATACCTAGAGATGAACACAGAAAATCAATTTCTTAAGTCAGGTATTCCAACTAAATGTAGGAAAGATACAAATATACAACTAAGATTTCTAAGAACAAATAAAGGAAAGTTAAAATTTTTGAACATAAAACATAAAATTGAATGTATATTAACTAAAACCTAGGTAACCAATCTGATCTGCTAACTGGAATATTCTTATTGAACAAATTAAGTAGAGGGCTAGTGTTAACCTCTAACTGGCTATTGGGTAAAAGTCCCGAATTTTTGAATTTATTAATATGTAATGATTCTAGAAAATTTAGCTTGGAACCTTTATTCTCTCTATTTAATATTTCAAACTCTGAACTAAATATATGACTTTCTTCTTATAAATGGTTAGCATAATGGGAATCTATTTTCTGTTTTTCAAAATTACGTTTATGTTCCGATAATCTAATTTGGAAATTTTTGAAAGTTCTTCCTATTTAGTTTTGTATACCCCACACATTTGATTTTTATTGATTTTTGATTATTTTACCAATGTTATTAGTGGTCCGAGAAGAAATATTAATCTTATAGCTTGCTAAAAGTGATTTTAATTTTGAACTAGGTTTCCCCATATGTGTTAAAACACTATATATTGACTTGTCTTTAATAAGAGGATAAACTTCTGAAACCGCTCTTTTGAGAAGTTTTTTGTTTATTAAGTTGTTTATTATTTCGGGTTGGTATTCATTGTTTGAGGTTATTTGCATAATTAAGCTTTTTTCTTTGTTGAAATCAACGTTCGAAAGCGGCAGTTTAACAAGTCTATGAACCATACTAATAAATGTTGACATTTTTTGTTGTATGGGGTGAACCGAACTATTATGAATATCAGTGTGTGATGGTTTGTGATAAATAGAGAATGTTTATCATCCAATTTTTTAATTGTTAGGTCTATGAAATTAATTGAGTTGTCAAGTTCTTCTTGTAATGTAAATTTTATTTTGGGGTGTATCGAGTTAATGAAATTTTTAAAAGAATGAAGTTGTCTTTTCGAACCTGTCGAATATTAATGCCTGATATTAATTTTCTCCCAGTATCAATTATCTCTTTGTATTGTTGTAATTAAAATCGTGTTTTTCAGTTATTTTATGTTTATTAAAGGCTGTTATTTGCGTTTTTGCATATTAACGTGCTTTAATTCTTTCTTCCAGATTTTGCGACGTTTATCCTATATAGTATTTACTGCAATTATTGTTACATGGTATATTATAAACAGTATGAGTTATTGTTTCACTCTTTAACTTGGTATATATTGCTTTGATTTGATTCTGGGCAGTATGAACTATTATTAAATCATAAGGTATTAATATTTTTGCAATGTTTGTACTTAATCTTGGAATATACGGTAGGGGAATATTGCTGCATTGGGACATGCAGCAATGAATATTATAAATGAGGGCTAGATGTTGGTTCCCATTTTATTCTTCGCCAAGCTTTCGAATATGTTTCCTTCTTCCTCAAGGTTTGAATATTAAGATTTATACGTAAGGAGGAAAATTAATGATCATATAAATAAATATTTAACAATGATTAACCGTAGTTTTTCATAGGTTCACATGAACCTATGAATTTCAATTTCTTTAGCTTTAGCTTCAGAATAACGTGTTAAGAATATGATCATTAATTTTCCACCCAAGGAAAATAAATAATATATTTGACAAGAAACTCTTCTTGTCAAATATATTATTTATAAAGAAAATTTAATAGGGTTTTCTATATTAGTATTTTATAGAGTTGACTGTTTGCTGGTGTTTTCAACTTTATATTGAAATTCCCTTAGAAAAATCTGATATTTTGTTGAAAAGAATTATGAATTGAGTTTTACAATTTGAATTTCAGTTTTAACCGTATCTATTGTACAGTTTTGGTATACAGATTCACGAATCTTTCATAGTTCGTCTGAGTAGTAATTCAGATACTGAGTAGTAATACAGGTATCGATCGTTCATTAAAAATTTTGAGAATTTCATTATTACAGTTCATCCTAATATAAAATTTACAACCGAAATAGAATCTGATAAATCCATTAATTTTTTAGACTTGACAATCACAAGATTAAATAATAAATTTGATTTTTCCATTTTCCATAAGCCTTCCCATACGGATACCATAATCCATAACTCCTCATGTCACCCATATCCACATAAAATGGCAGCGTTTCAAAGTATGATACACAGATTAACCAATATACCTTTATCGGAAGAAAATTTCAATAAAGAACATCATTAAACAGATTGCGGTTAATAACAATTATGAAAGCGAACTAATGTCAAGAGTTCTTGACAAAAAACTCTATCGGAAGTTTTTATCGGGTTTACCAATTGAATTGTGGAACATGTCCCGGTATATATATACATATATATATATATATATATATATATATATATATATATATATATATATATATATATATATATATATATATACATATATATATATATATATATATATATAGGTAAAACTAGTAGAAATTTCGATACTAGAATACAGGAACATAAATATAGCTTCGCACATAATAAAAGTAATTCGAATGATGCTTACCATTTATTAACAGAAAACCATACTTTTGATACGAATTTCAAAATTTTACATATAATATAGGGAGAAGTAGTCAATTAGATTATTGGGAAATAGTGGAAATAAAACGGCTTAAAAATTCTGGAAATTTGCTCAATGAACAGATAGAATTAAACAATTCAACCTTGTTAAACCTTTTCAGGTAATAGAAATTATTTTTTAAAATGGAATATCTTAGGTAAAACCAAAGTCATAGAATCCCAAAATTCCCTGATATTTATACCTGTGTTTTTCAAAATGTTATTATTCTGTAAGCATCTGAAGAAGTCGTTTGTAACGACGAAACGCGTCATGCTAAGTGGTCAATAAAGAGTAAATCATAAGTTCAAGTGTTTGAATTTAAGTTTATATTCAAATACAGAGATTGTTAATCGAAATATTTCGAATTAAATAAAACTCTCACGGAGTCTACACAAACGACATTGACAACATTCGTGTAGATAGCTTCCTGTGAATTTTATTTCAATTTCCATCAAGATTCTCATTATTGACCAATTATAAAGGATTTGTGAATCTGGAAACTAGTTATCGAATTACCCGCTAGGGTGTGAATTGGAGTAATAATGCAGGAGTCCATTCTTACACATCTACAGACAAAGTTCTGAGGTGTGTAATAAAATGTCTACAAAGCCTCTGCGTACTCTCACTGATCTTGACATGAGAATGCGACCTGTAATGCTCGAGAAGGTATAATATCTACCTATGTACACTACCGCTCAAAAGTATTTGGCCATCTAATAAAATACATTTTGTAAAAAAGTCTGATCGAGTGAAACGACGTCATAATTATTTTAACATGTTTATTAATCATTTTTAGATATAACAAGAAAAAAATTTTGAAATTTTCGACTCATCAATGTGTCCCCCTTTATTTTTAGTGACAATTTCACAAAGTTTCGGCAACCTGGCTACTAATTTTTCCAATGTTGTCTTCGTTATCTTCAGCCATTCTTCTTGGGACAATGTTTTCGCACCTGTCTATCTAGATGATCCCACAGTAGTTCGATAGGGAGCCATCAAAGCAACCCCAAACCATCACAGACCCTCCACCGTGTTCAACTGATGTCTCAGTACAGCGTCATTCACCCTTTCATTTGACTTTCGCCTGACGAAAACTCTTCGTTTGGTTACAAAAACTTCAAACTTTGACTCGTCCGACCTAACGACCTTTTCTCAATCTGCTGTTGTCCAATTCTTGTGTTCTCTCGCCCAATGAAGTTTCCTTAATATTCCTTTTATTAACATCTTTGTTCGCAGTAAGGATTTTCAACCGATTCAGAACTAATTCATAACTGATTCGGGATTGATTTGGTTCGGAATTATTTCGACCCGCGAACGATTTTAGAACTAGTTTAGGGAATTTTCAAATCATGGTTGTTCTCATCGAATAATATGCCGTATACCAAAACTATCGTGAATGCGCAAGTTAAAAGTTGCCAAACTATCGTGAATGCGCAAGTCCCGAACTTACAGTTCTAGATTGATCCTTCGAACCGGTGGAACCAATTCCTAATCGATTCCGAACCAGTCCCAGTTTATCCGCCAACACAGAACTGTAACTAAAAGTTCGGAACTGGGTGATCCACGAACGCCAAAATTCAAACTGCGCATGCGAATAGTTCTGAATTGGTTCCGAATCCTTACCACGAACAAAGCTAATAGATTTAAGCAGTGGCTTTGAGACCACCATGCATCCCTTGAGTCCTGCGTCACACAGTTTTCTTTCAACTGTTGATATACTGCCTGGTTTATCACGACCCACGTTAAACTGTGGTACTAATTAATCGCCTATTTCGTTTACTCAACAACAACAACTATACCTACCCAAATCTTCACTCGAAGTTGTAGCTCCTGGTCTACCTGGACGAGATTTGTTGCAAATTGTTCCTTCAGCCCCAAACTTCTTAACGATGAAGTCAACAGTTTGTCTTGGTATCTTCTGTAGTCTTGAAATTTCACGACTACTTTTACCTGTTTTATGAAGGCCGATTATTAATCCTCTGATCTCTTAAGAATATTCCTTAGTTCTACCCATTTTCTTTCAAAAAGTTTACTCAAACGCGAAAAACAAAGAAATAATGGTAGTTTCTAAGTACTGAGCTATTATATGGAGAGCATGATTTTTGTTCGAATGACATCAGATAACTAACGTAAAAATATTTGTAGTAGTTATTTAATATACAACTTGTGTTTATTTGCCACTAACTAAATCAAAACAAAATTGCGACTTCAAACATCAACTTTAAATAATTCCCTACGATAACACTATTATGGTTTTATGTTCAATAGTCAGCAAATGCCAATAAGCTGTTCACTATTGTACTGTAGATAAGTATTTTTGGGTGTTATACAAGCAATGAAAGCTAGTAAATGATCTATTTAAAATTTATTGCTTGTAACTTGAACAAATTGCAGGTGGCCAAATACTTTTGAGCAGTAGTGTATGTTGTTTCTTCGATAGAGAAAGCTCATGTGATTAGTTTACGAATGAATGTTTTCCTCATTCCGACAATAATTGTACGGTATTTCTATTCAACAAATTCAATAATTTGTCAGTAGGCGCTATAGAAAGTAATGTGTTTTCGTTGACATTTGTGTAGACAGCTCCCTGAGATTTTTATTTGAGAACATATTAGAAGAAGTGCATGCCTAGAAATTAAGAACCTCAAACTATAGATGCAACATGTTCGTTACATCTATTGAAATATATTCAAGTGTGGCATCAATTTCAATATTTCTCTAACATTTATCCCTTGAAGCATAATGGAGGCATCACATCGTACACGTTCAGATAGTACATTGTCTACTGTAACATTCTTTTGATTAATTTGAAATTTTTGAATGATTGGTTTTCAATTGTTCATTATCTTTTATACATACATATATATATATATATATATATATATATATATATATATATATATATATATATATATATATATATATATAGTATATGAAGAAATATTCAAATTTGGAATCGAAATTACACCACAAAAGTTTTCAACCTCGACTGGGATACGAACCCAGGTCTCTCAGGTTTACGCCATATATATATATATATATATATATATATATATATATATATATATATATATATATATATCTCGTGTGGGGTTGTTAGTACCCCCATCGGGCGCCTCCCCAGGTGGCGGATAGGGGAAAGTCTCCTAGATATAGGAGACACTGATACACAGGGCGGACCAAAAACTAACTAAACAAATCCATTGGCGTCTGTTCAGTATCTGACGGCCAGTGGTCAGCGTCTGTTTCTCTAGTTGAGGCGGCTGTATTTCAATCTTCTCGAACTCAAAAATCGAGTCGTACACCCTGTGGTCTCAATTGAGACCACCCCTTAGCTCTATTCAGCTTGAACGCATGATGGAAAACAAGATCAAAGTATCACTACCCCAGGCACCAGTCGAAAGACTGGCTTCACCTGATCATCGGATTCTGGGGGATCAGGGACACCATGCGGAGAAGAATCGGAGCTTCTCAAAAACCTTCCATTATCTCAAGATCAAACAAAAACATCACATCGGTACAATTAACGTTAATACACTCGCTAAAACAGGTAAACTGAAGCAGCTCACCAACACCATGAGAAAGTTCAATCTCAAAATCACCGCTCTCCAAGAAACACGATTCATGGACGAGAATCATTTCGACACCGACAGTTTCAGAATCTACAAAGGGAAACCTGCCGTGAAAGTAATGGGCAAATTACCGCTTTTAGGTACCGGATTCGCGATACACAATTCTATACTAGACTCGGTTATTAATTTCACATCGCCCAATGAGAGAGTCTCGTTGCTTTCTATCAAATCAGCTAATAAAGCTTACACTTTAATCAACGTGCACGCTCCCATTAATCACCACAACAAAACCGTTCCAGAAAGCGTACAAGATTTTTGGGAAACATTGGAAGAAACAACCAATAAAATACCAAAACACCACGTGAAAATCTTGCTAGGAGATTTTAACGCACAGCTAGGTAAGGAAAAGAAATTCAGAGACACTACGGGTCCCCATACTAAACACAAACGTACCAACAAGAACGGTGAAAGGTTAATCGCGTTCTGTAGGAACTTCGAACTCAAAATCATGAGTACTCAATTTCAAAAACCTGCACATAAGCTAACTACTTGGAGATCGCCCAGTCTCAAGCAGGGTGAATATCAAATTGATCATGTCGCAATTTCCAAGAACAACGTAAAGGAAATTTTAAATGTTAGAACTCGTAAAGGCGTCTTTGATTCGGATCACTATCTCCTCCAAATAAAAACAAAATTTCAACCCAACAGAAATAAAAAATTTACACCCAGAAAAGTTAGGTCCGATCCAGAATATCTGAAACTTCACAGGGATACAATCATTGCACAAATCAATCAGGAAGAATCGACGAATTGGGAAATCCTTACAAAGAATATTCAGAAAGCCATCACACTAGGACAACCTCCTCGCACCAGGAAACACCGCTGGTGGAACTTAATCTGCGACCAAGCAGTCGACAAGAGAATAACTGCATGGAAAAAATTTAACGGCCATAAAAATGAGGAAAACTGGGAGAATTTCCTTACAACTCAAAAACAGGCCTCCAAAGTAATTAGAAGAGAAAAACGGAGATACGATAATAATAGGTGTCACGAAATACAGAAGGATTTCACCAATAATAATACTAGAGATTTTTACAAAACTTTCAGAGAAAACTTGCGAGGATACCAAGCGCCCACTCTTTGCTTCAGAAAATCCGATGGCGCGTTGGAAACTAACACAAAAAATAACTGCAGAATGTTAGCCGAATATTTCAGCACCCTTCTCAACTGCAGTCCACCCCAAGAAAAACTTATGTTCGACTTTTCGGGGTTTACGCATCCAGACTCGCAAGCCCCTGATATGGAAGAGATTACGGCAATTATCAAGCAACTCAAAAACAACAAAGCAGCAGGAGAAGATGGGATTATTGCGGAACTCTGGAAACTGAACGATACTACTTTGACCCAAAAACTTCATCATTTAATATCAGAAATCTGGAGAACGGAACAGATACCAGAGGATTGGAAATGCGCGTTGATACATCCATTGCACAAAAAGGGGGACAAAATGGATATCAATAATTACAGGGGAATTTCCTTACTCCCGGTTGCGTACAAAATACTTTCTAAAGCACTCCTAAACAGAGTAGAACACCAAGCGGATCCACTAATTGGGGAATACCAAGCTGGATTCAGAAAAGGCCGATCATGTGCTGAACAGATCTGGACTTTGAAGACGATATTACAGATGAGGAAATGTAGAAATACAGTGATCACATTCATTGACTTCAAAAAGCATATGATTCGGTAGACCGCGAAACCCTTTTCGAAATCATGAAAGAATTTGGAATCGATCGAAAGACCCGAACAATTATAAAACAGACACTTACAGGTACAACTTCCAAGGTTAAATTTATGGGCGAAATATCAGATCCCTTTGAAATCAAAACCGGTGTGCGGCAGGGGACGGACTTTCGCCAATTCTTTTCAATATTGTTTTAGAAAAGATCATTAGGGAATGGGAACTTCACGTGAAGGGCATACAAGTGGGTATCAAAAAAGAAAATAGAATAAATGTCAAATGTCTCGCCTTTGCAGACGATA
>JARQZJ010000093.1:3507500-3727500 GCA_030704895.1 Henosepilachna vigintioctopunctata
ATTTATCACAAAACAATCCTATCTTATTCCTGTTTACTTATCAAACACACTAAATTGAAACGGTTTGTGAAGTTTATTCTGGAGTGACATGCGAATATTCCTATTGAGGACAAAACGCAAAAGGATATATGCAATATTATTTAGTTATTTTGACCTTTAATTTGATAACATTATATAGTGATGATAGTCGTATATGTATCGTAGTATGTATGATATTATATTATATATATATATATATATATATATATATATATATATATATATATATATATATATATATATATATATATATATAATTATTAATAATATAATATATATTAATCATTGTAAGTTTTACAATAAGAGTCAAGTTCAAGGTACATGTGTTATTGGTTCGATGAGTTCAAGGTCAAGTTCATTTGGAAGTGAAATTATTTTCATTTTTGCAGCCTTAATTACTTGATTGAAGATTGAGAACTTCGATTGGTAGATCTTTTATTGAATTTCTGACTAAATCATCAAAATCACAGCATTTATTTATATGATACGGTTCTTTTTAAAAACGTGTGTATGGAATATCTCATCGATTTGTATTCAGTTTAACTATTACTTAAAGAAGTTATAGATAGTTATTTTTTAATTTCAGACACTAACAAGTATTTCGTTCAGATAACATTAATGTAACATTCTTTGGTTGATTTTTTTATTTTTCATTTTGTTTAAATTTCTTTTCGACTCATTTTCGAGTTCAAAAAGCCAGCGAAAAAATTTGAATTTTGAATTATAGTCCCGAAACCTTCTCTTTCAACATAATTTTGTTACTTTATAAATATATTTTCTACTTTTTTGTGAAACAAATTAAATCTGAAATATTATTCTCAAATTTTTCTTAGTGTAACACATATTCTACAGATAGGTGAAAAATTAATATTGTTTTGATGTCTGTAGCTGTAATTAATTAAAAGTTTCAAACAATGCTCCAACTTTACTTGACAAATATAGTGACACTGTGAAGCAGGAGTGTATTATTTATTATTTTTCATTTTGGAAATTAAATATAGGTAACGTATTTTGATTTCAATTGAGCTATTGTGCATATACTAACGATCCGACCATGACAAAACTAAAAATTAATGAAACACTGCCCTAAACTTATTCATTTGACCCAACTTCATGATCAATTATAATCATCGTTGAACGAGAATATTCGCTATTTAATAATAAAATCACGAATATTTTATTTATTCCAATAACGAAAGTCCAAATTTCACAAGTCATTTTTAATTGTATTTTAATCAATATCTAAATATTAAGCATTAATTTATAGCGTAAAAATTTGAAAATAAATATCGAGACATGATAATTTACTAAATGTTACTGCTAGCGAGATTCACTCTAAACTGTATAAAATTTCTTGAATAAACCGAAAATTACATTTTTCTTTATTTAACTGCATTAGAATCTGCAAATGAATGAAATTATCAACTGAGATAAAAATAAATATAAATATTATTCTCTCAGAATAAGTATTAATACAGACATATACATATTTATGAAACTAAAAGTTTAAAATTGTATTTGTTCTTTTAATCACCCCCAAGAATAGTTATTGTCCTTGAAAATGTGCAAATTTTGGTGCGCTCAACAATGCAGAGCATCGTTTTATACCATTTAGTTTTACGTGCAAATTATAACATTAATCGACTTTACTAACAAAAACATTATCTCCATAAACCTTGTTATAATTGTTTTCATAATTTTTAAATTTTATTTTGTTTCTTTGTAATGAAACCAACGAATGGCAATTACACTATAACAGCATTAAAAAATTTTGGAGTCATTGTTAAAATAAAAGCAGTACGGTACGCCAATGGATGAATGATATTGTTTAACCTTGCAGCATTTGACGAGAACAGTGTCAATGAAAAAATCTTACATTTTTATGTTTCACATAATTAGATGGAAAGGTGAATAATTTAAGTATGCAACTGACTGAAAATAATTGTACCTACTACTGAAGTATTGAATTGAATTTGAAGATGATGGATTTTTGTTCCTCAAAATAAAATCAGTGCATATCTTCGAATTCCATGCAAATATAATATATATATATATATATATATATATATATATATATATATATATATATATATATATATATATATATATATATATATATATATATATATATATATATATAGAAATTATTAGAAAGGGAAATTGTCTTTTTATTGGCATACATTTTCCCGAAATCGGAAGAAGACGAAGACAGAAAAAGAAATTGACTTTTTTTGAGAGTTAATATTAAAAAATTCAATTCCTCTATTAATGTGAAAATGAATAATTTAGCATATAAAATAGTAAAATAACTGGATCATCGATTATATAATATTTTGTTATTCAATCAAAACCTTCTCTTTAGCTTCTATAAATTATAATAAATCCAAAATGGATGTTGCACATTTATCTTCACGAGGAAATTAATTTCAAGGGTTTAGGTAGGTTGAGCATTCACCCTAAGACTTAAATAAAGAGAACTTGTGAGTATTATAACATGATATATATAACAGAATTTCAATAATAGAAAACAAAATTATTACTAAATCAGACATATTTCTATTCATCAACTGGTCTTTTGGAATTTGGTAATCAATACTCTGAAACTTTGGTTTAACCAAAAAAACTTAACATACTTGATCCTCACCAGAGAAGTTCAAATTTGGAAATCTATCAACATTAAAAAATATAAGTTAGCTAAAAAGATAAAAATATTTTCATGGCAAATTATCAGAAAAATTATTGGTTTTTCTATGTAGTTTATTAGTTTTTTTATGTATAGAATATATTTGAAAGAACAAAAATCTGAAGAAATAATATCAATAAAGATAAATACTACTAATAATAAGAATTTGTATATAATCAATGAATATATATATATATATATATATATATATATATATATATATATATATATATATATATATATATATATATATATATATATATATATATATATATATAATTATTGTTTAGAAGAACTTATATACCAAATACAAGGAGTAAAAGAGTCAAGACAATTCCCCTATTGGAGCATTTTCAAGCCACAAGTCATGTAAAAAAGTATATAGATTATCACTTACAGCTACCTTATAAGGAGTAGGATTCAGGCTACGTTTGATATCTGATCTTAAAATTCTTAAAGAATTCTTAACTTTTTCACGCACCTCCTGCATATTGGGAAGCTTCTGACATATGCTGCCATTACACCAGTACAAAGATAATAACTTTTCTACTTTTATAGGTGTTACATATGCACGTTTTGATTCCTGAAATGGATGTCGACAGAGAACTTTACAATTTACTTGTGGAGAATCCTCTGTAGTTCTTTGAAGGATATCTATAAGAGCAAAACCTTCACCACCATACAGTCTATAAGTTTCTTTTTTACCAGGTATTGTAACTTTTTCTACATCGTGACTCAATTTTATTCTAGGCTGCTCATCTATTTCTACCATTTTGAAGACACCACCTAGAGCAGGTTGTTTCTGACAGGTGACCAAATGTGTACCGATTCCGAATGCATCAATACTGTGCCCCTGTTCATTCAAGCTCAAAATAGTTTCTTCATTTATGTCATTAGAAGCCATTATTAATAAATTTTCAAAAGATGGTACCTTGAATATTTCTGATATTCTTTTGAAATAATTTCTTGCTACATTGGATAAGTATGCCAAATCACCACTATCTAATCTTATTCCAATAGGTGAATATCCAAAATCAAGCAAAGCTAAAGCAACTGAGCAAAAATTGAACAGTCCACTTTTCACAACATCATAAGTATCTACTAGGGCCATAAAGCCATCAGGAAATGCTATCGCAAAAGAGATAAATGCAGCAAATTCTCCATCACTTGCCTGATTAATTGGTATTTGGAATGTATTCATCAATTTTTCCCTCCACTTTTTGGTTTGCTGTAGAAAATCTCTTTTTTCTACACCAGACTTTATTTTTAATTCTGTTATTGTTACTTCCGATAGAGAACAAAATGAAGTGACATATGAATGTGCATGAGTGCCTTTAACTGGAATATTGAACAATTTTCCAGCTAACACATTGCTGGTCCCATCAAATCCTCCTATGTATGAATATTTTGAAGCAGATAATCCTCCATCTGGGCCTTGTGCTCTCCTTAATCCAAATTCATACAATTTCAACTTACCAGCAGCCAATCGAAACCTGGCAGCATTCGTTGACATTAGAGAAGCATAATTTACAAGATTTAATAGGGTTGTTTCTAAAATTTGTACTACAATTAAAGGTCCTTCAACTCTGATCAATGGTTCTCTAGGAAATACAACTGTTCCTTCAGGGACCGCATACAAATACACTTCATTTGCAGTCAAGCTTTGAAGGTACTCAAAAAATTCATTTTCTGTTGAAACAGGTAAAATGGAACGTAAATATTCAATATCAGTTTCAGAATATTGAAATTTTTTCAAAAATTTCAAACATTCCTCAAGGCCACCAAAAATTGTGAACTCACCATTGAAAGGATTTTTTCGAAAATATAAATCAAATACTGCATTAGCATTACTTTTTCCAGATTTCCAATATGCATAAGCCATAGTTATTTGATACAAATCGGTGAGCAAAGGTTGGACAACAGCATTTTGCTGACAATCCTCATCTATGGAACTATTCATTGCATAAGTTTAAATTACAAATCGCAGGTATCCCACTAACAACTACATTAACAAAATCACTCACCATAATGAGTAGAAACAGCGATAACAACTGCTTTTAAACATTTTTGAATGATACATTTTATGTTGCTATACAAGGTCACCAACTCGTGGAATCTTTTCCCCCAGTAGTCAAGTTGAAAAACACCTAAAATCCCCTAGAATTGTTTTTAAAATTAAAATTCAAAGAAAAAATATATATTGAGGTTTTATATTGCAATTATGAAGTACTTAAGTGTTTTTTATTATTATTATTGAATTTTTCATTTCATTTTTGGAAATGAGTGAATTATTTTACACAAAAATTAAATTAAAAATTTACTGATTATAAATTTTTTCATTAATCAACCTACACTAACAAATAGTATTGAATATTGTCATCATGAAATGGATTTTTTTATTCAAGATAGAAATTAATTTTAGTTATTCAAATTATGATATGAAATTTTTGGCTCACTTTAAAAATACCCTTAAGATGACCCCTGAGCATTTTAATCCCCTAAAAAAACCCCACCAATTATTTTGTCCCCTTAAATTTAGGCGGAAAACCCCCAAGTTGGTATCCTTTTTGGTATATTTTATGTACTGCGATTATTCCTGTCAATGTTGAAACAACGAATATAATCATCAGATCATCTATTTCCTAAAGTTTATGTGTTGCTTCCAGATTTTTATTGATCTATTCCATTGCATATCGAAATAATTTTTAGTGATATTGTAATTGTATATGTCATCAAAATTTAAGTTGATATTAGTTATAATTTTTATACCTCCCTCTCTGTTGTCAAGCATTGTCCAGTGAGGATGTATAATTATCTGCAGAATAAAAGTTATTACAGATATATTACACATAAGGTTATTACAGTTATTACTTATAAATAACTACCACCAGCTTGCATCACAGATATAAAATAAAGAAACAAATGCTGATATCAAATAATTTTCAAATCTTTTAATATTACAACTGGCTTTCACCATATCGTAATAAAAAATGATAGTTTTCTATCGAATTAAAGAATTAATGTACCAGTGTTAATAATAAATAGTTCAGCAAAATATTAACTAAATGTCAGATAGATCCATGGTCTTAACTGACGGTTAAGTACAAAGCGTTTACTCTAACAGGAAGTGAAGAGAAGCAAAAACTGCAGATTGAGCTCATTTGCCGCTCTAAATTTGAAGAGCCAATTAGAAAAAACACCTACAATATTTATTTGTGTTGGTCATGAAAACTTTCTTATTATCGGATAACAAATGAAAGTTGAAATTGAAGTTAATCAAGTAGGCAACGAATTTAAACATACAATCATTGTCTTAATGTCAATATCGCTAGAACTTCTAACTATAAGATAAAAATGCTTTGAAATATATCATCCTACCTAGTTCCTAGTTTCATTAATACCTTGAAAAAACCTTTTTATAACCAAGAACTACCTGAGAATAATGTATTAACATGCAAAAATGTTATTATTTTACAACTTCAGACTTGACTATCGTACATCAAGACATTGATATATATATATATATATATATATATATATATATATATATATATATATATATATATATATATATATATATATATATATATATATATATATAAATGAACTCACTTTTTTTCTTGTTTTTGAGTATACAATACAAGAATTGGCAACCTTGACGTGGAGTGCTGATCTGTGGGGAAAAGTTTTAGGGTTCTTTGTTTATGTTCAAGGCAGTGGAAACATCTTGGTTATGTTAGTGAGAAATTCAGTTTTATTTTCAAATTTACTAACTGGGAAAAAAGTAATGTTACCTACCTTAATTGTATAAGGTAAAACAAGACAAGGGATTGTAATTCCTATTGATGTACCTAAAGTTAATTGAAATTGTGAAATTAAAAAATTTTTTATTTTTATAGATTTTTGGATACTTACATATAGAAACATTCAAAAATGTTTTTCATAAAAAGCAGTAAGAGCATTTGGAAAGCTCCTTCTAGTTTGGAAACAAATTTGATTTCAAGATTATATTCGAACTTAAAATTTACTCCTGGGACACGAAGAAGAATGCAGTTGCTTGAAGATGTTCAAGAATTAGATGCAGAAAATATTGACTTTGAAGCAAATTTTGAAACGATTCATCATTCTCACAAAGAACATATGATCGAATTGGAGGCACAGAGGGAGAAACTCAAATATGATATTGTGAAGCAGAAATATTTTAAGAATAAATATCCAAATTTTTTAACTTGGCATGATAAGGAACAAATAAGACTATTGCATAGTCGAGATCCTGAAGAATGGAATGTTGATAAACTGTCTGATGGGTTCCCAGCACTTCCTGAAGTTATTAAAGTAAGATCTTTTATTAATTGTTAAATTATAACTAGATGTACCAAAGAAAGCAATTTATTTCATAGTTATTTTCAGGTGATAGGATTTATTAATTTTTATTCACAAAATCATTAATATGTTAAATGTATTGAGCTCATTATTCTTGCTTATTATTATTCTTTCTATTTTCAAATAGATTCTTCCTCTTCATTAACTCCACATTTATTTATTTAACATTAGAATAACTTTTCATTACTCCAAGGGTGTTGCAAATTTTAAAATTTGTATTTATAGTCATTGAAATTATTTGTGGATGCTTTGTAAAATTTAAAACCTCAATTCCATCACCATAAATATATTTTAGTTACAGTTATCATATCTTTGCCATAGTTAGCACTAACAGGTGACAATTAGTAAAATAATTTCATTACAGAAAATTTTTCTAGAAGCTTGTAAATAAATTTTTAGTGAAACAAACTTTGAGTAAATATATTCTTTAATTCTGAAGTGCCCATTATTTCTATATAAACTATAAACATATCTACAGATAGGTGAAATTGATGAAAATTTTCTGCTTTATTTATAGAAAATTGTCAAATCCAATTGGAATAAAAAGAGTCTGGCCAAAATAAGGAATCATGACACTACAGTTCAAGAAAATTGGAGGAAACTAAAAAATAACGAATTTAAGGATTTACCTTCCTACTTAGTGGAACATTTGAAGAAGTTTTCAGGCAGAGATCTTAATTTCAATAGCTATGATCATTTCAAAGCAAATGATAGAATTGAATTCAATTCAACAAATGTATCTACAGAGTTTTCTGACATAATAACTAGTTATGAGACATTGAAGAAAATTAGTTCACAACAAAATGATTCTAAGAAAATAGAAATTGATTTAAATGAAAATTCTAAAGAAAAACGAAGTAATGAAGAAGAAGATACATATATAGCTGGCACAATAAAAAATAAACATTCTATGACATTAGACTATTTGAAAAATAAAATAGAAAATGACTTGAAAACTGGACTTCAAGCCTCGTATACAGATATTCAAATTGTGAAATCAATTGAAACAGATACAAATGAAATGTTAGAGTCGGCAGAGAATTCTTCATCATTGAATCAACTAGTTTCAGTGAAATATAATACTGGTTCTATAGCAGAATTGGACGAGAAAAGTAAAGTTGATTATGCCCATTTAGTATATCCAGAAAAAATTACTATTCCCAAATCGATATTGAAAAAAGGCTATACATATAAATTGAATGATTGTTATTATGATAGTGATGGTCAATTTTTGTATAGAGTACCTGGAATGTGTTAAATTATTTGTTATTTTTATTAGATATATGGTCATGTTAATAAAGTAAAAGTAAGTATCACCATTTGAAATTCATTTTACATGAATTGCTGATTCTATACAGCATCACAGGGTTTAAATTCCAATAATGAACTTGAATATTGGAAACATGTATTGGAAATACATGTAGGGTATTGTCCTGAAGCTTATAACTATTCTTACAGCAGTATTTGTGTCATGTGAAACATAGCCGGCAGTCATTGTCAATCAATTTGTAATGGACTATGTAAATTACTTCTTCTCAGAAATCCAAAAAGCTCTGACTTTGCTTTGAGTTTTGATGAAAGTTTTGAGTTTATGAAAAATTATTTCATAAACACAATACACAGATTTACACACAGTGTAAATTCTATATAACGACACTGAAGGGAGTTAACATTTTATGGCATTATAGAGAGTTATCGTTAAATGGAGAGAAGAAAAATCAGAATTATGAAAAGAAAAAGTTTATTTCAAGTAGTTAAGTATATAAAAAAATAATCTTATTTGAACGCTATTGTGTTATTTTTGTCTGACGTCTTTTACTGTACAAGTAATTTTCCTCTATTTTTTAAATTATTCTATTCACGTATTGTGATATTGAGGCATCTTGGTGATAAAGGAAATACTTTTTGTATTAGTAACATTAAAATGTTTTCGTCAATACAAAGTGATTTTCTTTCACTAGCCATAGTTTGAAAGTTTGTGAGCAACTAAGAAAGTGATAACGTATTAAGTCCATAACTCCGCTACTTATTAGTGATGGTCAACACCAGTCTACACGTACAATCCCAATTTGTAAACATAACAACGAATTTCTTAGAGAGTTTGGTTTGCATGTTGCCGAAAGTCGAATTTATTACGGTTTAAGTCCTAGACCCTAGGATAATAAAGTGACAAATGAACGTACACAGCTGCACGGATTTCACTAATTTTGGCAACTTGTGGTACTTTTTATCACTTTGTTGTCGTTATTGAGAGTGGGTGTGATGCTATATGGAGTGTATCATTGTATTGAAAACAAGATAAACCAACCAAAGACGAGTTATTTTAACTCTTTAGGAAGTTTGTCGTTAAATCGAGTGAGGTTACATGTAGTTTACACTTATATATATATATATATATATATATATATATATATATATATATATATATATATATATATATATATTTCGTCTAGTTTCGCCTTTTACAGCATTATCAAGAATGGTTGTCAATCATTTTATTATTACCTCTCATTTAATAATAATAACGGAGAATAATATTTTTGGCAAATCGATGAATTTGGTAATTTTGTGTACACACTAATATTTAAATTACATCAATAATAGAAAAATTTAATTATTTAATTTTTAATATTCATAAAAGTTGATAAACAAAAAAAATTTTAATGCTTTTAATATTTGTAATTTTTCATGTGTGTTTGATTCTAAAATATTTATTTAGTATTTAATTTAATCTGTAGTGTTGATGAATCATCGTGCGTTCCTAAGCCGTATGATTATATTTGTAGCGAGCATTTCATAGGAGATAAAAAATCAGATGTAGTTTCCCGGAAATTAAAACGGTAATGGATACTAGTGGTAAGAAAATGGAAATGCTTATGCCACCGTTTTTAGAGAAAAAAAATTCAGTAAAGAAGAAACACAACAAACATACAGTGTAGCTAGAGATACATCATAAACTGTATATATGGTTTATACTCACATGTTTTGTTGTGCCTACTCCAGTAAATATAAATTAGCAAATAAATTTACTTTTCCCTGAGCTTTTTTTTTAAATTTCATATATTGTTATTTTAACAATAAAAATTGTTTATTATAAAGTCCCATAAGTGTACAGAGTAAACAGCGTCCTTTAGTTGATACTTTGTGGTGGCGCTATCGTCACGCACAGAGCGAATAGTAAAAATTCGAGTCTTGGGTTTTTTGGTTCAATTAAAACAAAATGATGTTAGTTTATTTCCAATTTACGTTTCGGTTATTATTTTTACCTTTATCAAACTGATATATGTCATATGATCGCTAAAACAAAATGAATATAAAAACAATGCGCACAAACGTGATTTTAAATCTTACCACAATATAAATACCCAGACACAAAAGTTCATAGGTGACAGCAATAACAACTATATTGACGATTATACTCAAATATTTAAAATTGTTCTTTGGAAAAATTTTAAATATTTAAGTATAATCCTCAATATCGATGTTGTTGCTGCAACCCTCATAGGTGACTATTTTCAATGTTTAAAGCTTTATCACAAAAAAAAAACTTTGACAAAATTGTGATATACAACGAAAATAAAGCTTTTAACATTTGAAAATAGCCTGTTATTGCTAAAAATATAACTATCTGAAACAGGCATTATATTTAGCATTAAATATTTAAGGTAATTTAATATCTTATTTAATATTTTTAATATTTAGGATTTAATATCTTAGGTAAAACCAAAACCATAGAACACCAAAATTCCCTGATATATACACCTGTATTTTTCAAAATGTTGTTTTTATTCTGTAAGCATGTGAAGAAGTCGTTTTTAACGACGAAACGCGTCATGCTATGTAGTCAATAAAATGTAAATCATAAGTTCAAGTGTTTGAATTTATGTTATATTCAATTAATTTAATTTAATTACGTTAAATTATATATATATATATATAAAATATATATATATATATATATATATATATATATATATATATATATATATATATATATATATATATATATATATATATATATATATATATATATATATATATAGTAAAGTAAATATTATTCGCGCTAACCAGGCATGTACGGATCATATTGTATATGAAGAAATATTTTCCAAAGTTTTTTTTTTTTTGAAGAGTTAAGCAAAAACTCAATCTCAGTCAATAATTTATTTAGTTGTTTTCGAATAGTTATTAGAATTCATTGACCAAATCCTTAACCAGAATGTAACAATCTGTTTAACAAACTACACTCGAATAAAATTAATCATATTGTTACGAATTATGGGTTTCGACTGATAAATTCCAATAACTAACTTTTAACAATCAATAAATATCCTTGATTTATAAACTGAAAATAAATACAACAAATGTCAATATCACTTATGTCACAATTCTTTCTATTTTGACAGTATTCTAGATAACTGTTATATATTATTCTATGAGTGGAAACGACACTAGTATTTTGACTTATATTTAACCTTATTTTGTAAAGAAGCAACTATTCGACACGTGGTTGTTACTTGTTGTTCTCGAACACGAAGTATTATATCTATACTTCGTGTTCTCGAACGATCTCAAACGGGAGTGACAGAGGCAGTTCGATGTCCTGAACATCGACAATGCAACTCTTAATGAGCTCTGTGGTCGTGCCTACGACGGTTCTCAACAGTCTCATCATTTCTTCAAACATCCATAAACCATTGAGGGCAAATCTGTAACAACATTATTCGAATTATTTTAATCCAAGTGTAAATCAGTTTATTGTCTTAAATTATAAAGCTTGAGATGAATGAATGTAGTTTGATGTGTATTATATGAAAGCTACCTTTGTTTTTGTGGTCATGATTTTGATTCATATTCACAAAAGCTGGAGGTACTGAGCTAGATTATCTATTTCAATGATAAATCACAGTCTAACATTACTTAAGTAACTTAACGTGAGTAAAATTTTAAGTAGGTAGATTTTTTAATCCAAAGAACATACAGTTTAGAATGTTTTGTGCTATAACCTAACGGTAGAACCACAAAATAGACCAAATTAAGAAAGATGTCTCTGAATTTTGGCCAAGGTTTCGAAAGGTGATTTGGGAAAGATGGAAAGAAGAATGGTTAGAGTGAGGCTCTGTCAAGGGCTCTTTATATACTTCTATGATAAAAGTAAATTCACTTAATTTTAAACCATGGTATCAACATATTGACCTCTGTAGTTCGCCAACTCATCTATATAAAATTCAAGTTAAAATTGATGACCTTTGTGAATGCGGAGAAAGGGGAGATCTCCCTCATATTTTCTTCTCTTGTCCAAATAATACAGGTAACTGCTCACAATTATATTCACGACTCGCACAAATTTCATCTAACAATGACTTGCCACTCAATTCCTATGAGATAGTATTCAAACCTACCCGACAATCAGTTAAAATAGTTCCTCATTTTCTCATAACGTCTAAAATTAATTTATGATAAACAAGTGTGAACATATGTATTAAGCTATAAAGATTAATATATGAATATACAAATCGATTCGAAACAATTTCACTAACATAATCGTCCTACTAATTCCCTCCATTTAACCACTTAAATAAATGTTCATCTTTTACAGTCTAATGTCCAAGGGATACCCGTACAACCTATACCCATTTTACTACCCACCTATCGTAATTGGTTGAGTCTATATGTAATCCTCTGAATAATTCATAAACTTGACACAGAGAAAATATTCAAGTTATTAACATAGCTATTTCAACAATCCCATCCGGTATTGAAGCCCAATTCAAAATCCGTTTTAGTACGGGCCTGGTGGACCAGTCAGTTTACTGTATAGATGGTTACGCAGCCGAGAACATTGTTAAAAGACCAAACAAACAAAAAATGTTCTGTGGCTAGAGCTAAGTTGATCTAACCTCTTTATTTAAACTTTAAATCAAGTATAATGAAATTTGTGAATGCTTACTATTTATTGTATCATGGACATGGTATCAATTAAAATAAGAATTATTTCACTAACAATAAGAAATGATTCGAAGTATAATCCTAAGAGGTATATTTACTAAACGAGTGCATCTTTATAATAATTCTGACAGATTCCAAATATTCAGTAGTTCCAACAATATTTTTGTGTCAACTGTCAGTTGTTCTGATAAGCATTTTAAGGTTATTCCATGTAAAATAGACATGGAGAATAATGCAAAATCTTCAGACAATGAAGTGACCAAAAATAAATACAAAGTAATTATTATTGGTGCAGGTATAGCAGGGTTATCGGCAGCTTTTCACTTGACTAAAAATGGTATGAATGACTTTATCTTATTGGAGGCAAGGAATAGAATAGGAGGTAGAATTATACCCATACAAATGGGAAATGAAAAAGTGGAATTAGGGGCTAACTGGATACACGGAGTTCTAGGAAACCCAATTTACGAATTAGCTATGCAATATGGATTGGTAGATATAATGCAAATACCAAAACCACATAAATTAGTTGCATCAACTGAAAAGGGCAAACAAATTCCATTCCAAGTTCTTCGTGAAGTATATGAAGCTTACCTGTGTTTTTTGAGAAGATGTGAGGAATATTATATTTCTCAGTACCTTCCTCCTGATGGAATTGATAGTGTTGGTCAACACATTCGCTTGGAAATAAGCATGTATCTAGATAAAGTGAAAGATCCAGAGGATCGACATTTAAGGAGATTACTCTTTGAGTGTTTATTGAAGAGAGAAACTTGTATTTCTGGTTGTGATAATATGAATGAAATAGACCTTTTGGAATTAGGAACATATACCGAATTACAGGGTGGTAATATTATATTACCAGGAGGTTATAGTTCAATATTACAACCATTTTCTCAAGATATCCCATCAAAAAATATCCTGTTGAATCATCCTGTTAGTTTAATTAAGTGGAGTAGTTGTAGTGATGGAAATTGTTCAGATGATTCTGAGAAAACGGTTATTGAAGAAAATGAGCCAATAGGTAAACATTCTAAGGTTACAAGCACAACACCTGACTCATATCAAAAGATTGAAGTGACTGCTAATAATAAGAAATATTATGGAGATCATGTCATATGTACAATACCTTTAGGAGTGTTGAAACATAAAGCTAAAACATTATTTCAACCACAACTACCTGAATATAAATTAGAAGCTATTGATAAATTACTATTTGGAGTAGTTGATAAAATTTTTTTAGAATATGATAGGCCATTTCTTAATCCTAATATATCTGAAGTTATGCTTTTATGGGAAACAGAGGAAAATACAAATACTAAAGCAGATATTAGTAAATCTTGGTTTAAAAAAATTTATTCATTTTCTAAGGTGACAGATACTTTATTATTAGGTTGGGTATCTGGAAAAGAAGCAGAATATATGGAGACATTATCAAACGATATTGTTATAAATGTTTGTACAGATATACTTCGAAAATTTCTGAATGATCCCTTTGTACCAAAACCTAAGCGTTGTGTATGGTGAGTTACTTAATATGTCTAGTGTTTTCAGAAAAATGTTAATATTTTTCACAGCACAAGTTGGGCCAGTCAACAGTATACTCAAGGTTCTTATACAGCAATAGCAGTTGGAGCTTCTCAAGTAGATATTGAATGCTTAGCACTGCCATTGTACAATGATGAGGCGGAAACTAAGGTAACTTTCAAAATTTAATATTTCCACTTAGAATTTCCAACTATAAAAATTCGGTTCTTCTGTTCCAGCTGACTGGAACTTTATATATTTTATATAAAGTTCCAGTAATATATTTTATATATTACTTTTATATATTGATAATACTTATTTCATAAGTAAATCAATAAATATATTAATAATCTGTTAGTTAGGAACATTTTTATTTTTTGCTGATAATTTCCATCTCACTATAATGAGAGTTTTACATATCATGTATGTTTGATGTCATTATCATTTCACAGCCTGTTTTATTATTTGCTGGTGAACATACACATAGCAACTTCTACTCAACTGTTCATGGGGCTTACTTATCTGGAAGAACTGCTGCTCAGGCCATACTCACTTGTGACATTCCTACAGAATTGACCATAGATTGTGATGAAGACACAACAGATCTTAGCTCCTGGATTCAGGGCATTTGTTTGGAATAGCAGCCCAAATTGCTTTTTATCAGAATATCAAAGAAAAACAAGTATTATCTTTTCTGATTTTCTAGTCACAAGATAATTTTACCACTGTAAATAAAAATGATTTTTTTGAATTTGTTATAAAAAATCTATTGTCTTAATATTTTACCTGTTATATATCAAAGTATTATGAATTTAATAAAAAGACATGAAGCTTGCCTGAAGTATTTTTAAAAATATTTTTAGGCCTTAAAAATATTTTTTTCACATACAATATTCATTTATTTCAGGCAAATGACACGCATACCTTTTTGTATTCCTATATATTATATACTTCATATCTACTATATATATATATATATATATATATATATATATATATATATATATATATATATATATATATATATATATATATATATATATATATATATATATATATATATATATATATATATATATATATATATATATATATATATATAAAATATAAAGTTAAAATTTGAATCAAGCTCTTGGCTTAATGCTTCACAAATATACAAATATATTGCATAATAATTTTATAATGTTGAGTTGACAAGTTTTGAGTGGTCAGCTCATTATCAAGCACTTAATACACTACCATCATTTCCCAAGTTACAGGAGGATTGCTTGAATATATTTTTATATATTCTAGTAATAATTACTAAAATATGTTTTTCAAAACGACATATTAAGTGAATTCCTATCAATTCCTATCTGGTGTTAGGCAAAACTACAATTTTGAAACAACTCTGCAGTATGTTAAGTATATGTAGAGAAGTAAGTGATGATTTGTTCAGTATAGTGTATTTCTAGACTTAAAATGGGTTTCGAAACCATTAATAGAGAAAGATTGTTGATGAAGGTTCAGAACTATCGCATTGGTGGAATATTTTATAAATGACTGCAACGTTATTCGTTCGACAGAAACCAAACTACAGTATGAATATATGTTTTCAAGCTTGAAAAATAACAGAAACGGTGTTCATCAGGGAAGCATTTTGGTAACACTTCTCTTTATTCTGTATATAAACGACATAAAAATGGTGCTTAGTAACTTTTACTTTGCAATAAATAATTAGTAAATGTTTGGAAGTGAATAAATTGAAATTGAATGTACAAAAAAAAGGAATGATACTTGAAAAAAAAATTCAGAAACTGAAACGTAAATGTTTTTATAAAAATAGATGATAAAAGTATTGAACTGGTACAAAACCTAAAATACCTTTGGGTAATAGAAATGCATCATTAAATTTCGTCTTTTTAAGGCCTTGGTTGCTTATAATAAGTTGCCATCAGACATTGAGATGTAAAAAAAATTTCAAATGCCAGTTAAGAATTATATTCAACAGAACAAATATATATATATATATATATATATATATATATATATATATATATATATATATATATATATTTCGGTCTATTTCTTGGGCCCTTTTCAAATTAAGTTTTATCAATATATTGTCATCAACACGCAATAAAAACAATAATTATTATTATACTATGAAACAATATTCAAATGAAGAAACGTTTTCAAAAATTATTATACTTCTAATAGAGAATTATCTTAATTTACACTCGATGCGCAAGACAAGTATAATAATTTTTCATAGTATAATAATGAGTATTGTTTTTGTTTGCGTGTTGATGACAATACATTGATAAAACTTAATTTGAAAAAGGACCAAGAAATGGACCGAAACGTACTGTGATGAAGATGTTTAATAAATAATTTTGAGAACCAGAAAACCAGAAAACCCAATAATTTCTCTCTGAAAATATAAATAAAATGGTTCAAGATAGCAATGAATATGAATATATATATATATATATATATATATATATATATATATATATATATATATATATATATATATATATATATATATATATATATATATATATATATATATATATATATATATATATATATATATATACCTAAATCGACTTTTAGATTCTTTAATTTCATTGTTGTATACACCAAAGTTGTAAACGAAAACACAACCTATCCGTAGGTTATCTTTTTGTGTTTGTTAAAGTGGATCCACTTTTTAGAGTGAATATTTAGGGCGTTCGAAGCTTATCGAACTTATTGGAAATACCATACAGTGCAGCTTTATCCCATTGGGAGAATCGTCAGTGGCATGCATCCAAACAATCAAATTTCGATGTTTTCTCAGAATCGTCAGTGGTGTACATCCAAACAATCAAGTTTCGATGCTCTTTGAGAATCGTCAGTGGCCTGCTTCCAAACAATCAAGTTTCGATCCTCTTTGAAAATCGTCAGTGGTGTGCATCCAAACAATCAAGTTTCGATGCTGTTTGAGAATCATCAGTGTTGTGCATCCAAACAAGCAAGTTGCGATGCTTTTTCCAACGCACCATTGTACCCTAGGGTCCATGAACAGGTGAAATGAATTTCCGGAAGATAGGGTCTATGTCAGGCGAATAACGCATCTTCAGATATTCCATAAACTAATGCAAATGCTTAGAACCAAATGAAGTTTGGTAAGTTAGGGAAAGGTTGCCAAGAATTAAGAAACATCAAGGATTTGTTATCTTTGTTTTTCAATTCTTGGTGTTGTGCACATATTTAATCAATGAGAAAATTCAAATGAGTGTTTTAACCCGTTATTTAAAAATTTTTTTCTGATAACAATGGATTTGATATATTACAATTGCTACTGATTGATTATTGATTTCGATTTTTAAATTGCTTACGGATCACTGATGGCACCATGAAATTCTATTGACAAAATAATTTAGAAAATTTTTCACACTAATAAAAATTTTTGTGGAAACAGAATTTTCCAAAATTCTGTAAAATACACGCCTGATAAAACAATGGTATTTGGAAAACAAAGAAGCGTTGGATTTTCATCATCGAAAGTATTAAAAAATAATACCATCAGATTTCAATAACTAATTTAATTAAGTAATAACGTTACATACAATAGTTATCTTTTTTACATAAATAAATGACCCCAATTAGATACTTTCATTATATATATGAGATATTCGGATAGTGGACTCATTTTAAAATAACATACGGCGTTGTTCATTACATTTGTCGCTGTATTTCGATATGTACCTACTAATTGATTGATATTTCGAATTCATGAAAATGATTGAGGAGGACGATGCTTTCTGATTACATAATAACGTATTTCACATAAATGTTGACCGATGTTATCGATTGTAAACCGCATCTCCTAGCAACAAGCTTTTTCCACTAAGTTTCAAGAGCATTTCAACATTGTGTAGTCTTTCAAAAATAGTGGAAGTGTGTTGCACCACAGTACTCATGAGAATCGTAATTGTCGTCATATTATGCCTAATAAGCGAATGTTTTGCACAAACCACACAAAATCTTATCATTTGTAAGTTGGATGTTCTATATTGTGAGGAATATTATATCTCTCTCCAATTCAATATATTTTTTCTATTTATAAAGCAAATTGAAAAAACTGAAATTGATTTCAATATGTTAAAAACTGTCGTAATTGAATCATTGAATGAAATATAGAAAAATTTTGAAATTATATTCTTATAAAAAATCCCAAGTAATGGAAATATCATTGTATATATATATATATATATATATATATATATATATATATATATATATATATATATATATAGCATTAACAGGCTTTTTTTAATATGAAAAAGTTTATTTCTGTTGACGTTTCGTTGTTATATTACAACTTTGTCAAAACTAATATTAATTTTGATATTATTATTATATATAATATAGTTTATATAATATAACAACGAAACGTCAACAGAAATAAACTTTTCATATTAAAAAAAGCCTGTTAATGCTAAAAACTTTCAAAATAAATCTAATTGATTTATTGCCTGTTTAAGATATTTTATTTTGAATGTTTTTAGCAATAACAGGCTTCTTTTAATATGAAAAACTTTATTTTTGTTGACGTTTCGTTGGGTTGTTGATTAAAGAAAACACAGAACAAAACAAAACACAAAATTACACGTGAGGAATCGACATCTTTGTGGTTTAAACTGAGTATCTTTGATTGGAGTTTTAATCGATGTTTTGAAGACTGGATCAATGTCTACCTGTGATACGATATTTATACCTTCTAGAAATTCTGTACCCACAATAAGATAATATTAAAAAGGTTGATACAGGTATGAAAATATAAAAGAAGAAATTTGCGGTATTTACCTTCAATTTAGTTGTTTCTTTCTGTGACATTGTAGATTATCTTCAAAACTGATCCAGTCTTCAAAACAGAGTCGAATAGAACTCCAATCAAAGATACTCCATTTAAACCACAAATATGTCGATTCTTCACGTGGAATTTTGTGTTTTGTTTTGTTCTGTGTTTTCTTTAATTAACATCCAAGTTTGAACACCTAATAGCTTGAACTACGCCCTCCTGATGATAGCCAATTAGCTTGAAACATATGTAAACGGCTGTCACAAAAACAAACAACTAAATTGCAGGTAAATACCGTAAATTTCTTCTTATATATATATATATATATATATATATATATATATATATATATATATATATATATATATATATATATATATATATATATATATATATATATATATATATATATATATATATATATATATTAGAACTATATAAGTACATAGTCACATATATATTAATACATATAGAGGTAAACATAGACAAAAAATTTATGTTTTAAAATGTAACTGAGCATAAATATTGAAGAGAACAATATTCATTAGATTCGAAAAATCGAAATGAATCTGTAGGAGTATGTACGAAGTTTCTCTTTCATTGTAATATTTAATGATGGAGATGATTGGAAGGAATAACAATAATATCGAATAAAAGGACAGACTGTTTTGTTCTACATGCAACTCATTGATTGGTTCTTTTCCAGTGCCAAATAAGCATCGATTTATATCTGTAATAAGTATCTTTTGATACCAAACATGAAATTGCCAAGTAATTGTAATGCATACACTATAAATACATACACCCAAATCAATAGAAAATCTCTTTCTATTGAATGAATAAGGAAAAACTCAGTTTTTCTTTTGAAAATGAGGTAAAAATTTGGAACTATTGTGAAACAATAAATATAATTTCGTGAATTTAATCCAAGTGTATTTTATTCAATATATTGAACAATGTTTCAACAAGAAACCATTGAACATTCAATTTTGGATGAAACTAGAAGCCTTAATTCAATAACCGAGTAGATATTGCATAAATACGGTGTATTTTTACTTATTTCATTTTACGGTCATTTACAATGTATTTATTTTATAGTGGTACAAATTTCACCTAATTTATACCACTATTTCAAGAATTATAACGAGTCAAAATTTATTAATTTTCTCACTCACTGATTAACCGATCATCAAAACTCTTAGGCACTTCTAGCAGATCTAGAAGCTTCAAATTCAGAATACAATTAGTGTATAAGTTATTAAAAATTTTGAATATTCTTTAATTTTGGTCCAGTTTTCTAGATACACCAACTGCATAAATCATTTTGTAATCCCATATGAATATATATAGGATTACAAACTTAGATTTTCAGTGAATGAATCAGTGTACCTAACACCTTATTTATTTCTGTACAGAATATTATAATTTAGATGACTATATACAATTCATAACACAGTTTCTAGGTACAATATTCTTAATTCTAGAGATTGTAAAAAATGAGTTACTGATATAACCATAAAATAATATGCATCCCTATAAAATGATTTCAACTCAATAATTCATGGAACACGATTTTAGAAAATAGAGACAAGGTAGAAAATATTTTTGTAAGCCAATAATTGAACATTTTGGATAACAATATTATTCGATCAGAAGATGCTTTGTTTTCTGATTAGTGCACCTTATTACTCAACAGTCATGTTAATCGGTGAAATTGTCATAATGGTCAACAGAATATCATTATTTTATTAGATAAGAACACACGCAATACCCTCTAAAGTAAGTATAATGTTTGGGAATATATTATTGGAAATGATATTAATTCTCCGGTTTTCATTGAGGACAATTTCAAGGGCGATCATTATTTTGCACTATCGAAATAATGTGGTTCATTCCTGTTGCAATTACCACGTTGCAATTTTAAATAATTGACTTTAATTAGGAACTTAAGAGAACTTCTTCTAATCTTACTGAGGTCCTTTCATTTGCTCGCTGTGTTCTTTTATGCGCTTTGCCGATCATTTACATCCGGTTTTTTATCAGTAAAATATCGTTCAAATGTTCATATGTTTGTTTAAGAGTTTTCTGAATACCTATCGATGTTTTATGTTCTTTTTCGTAATTGCTAGTTCTTGACTTTCTTGCCCATAAAATTTTGTTACTCCTTTTCTAAAAGTGTGTCTTGTTCTTTCAATAAGTCCGTGAATATAATTTGTTTTGTCTCTTTCTCAAAATTCTCCTCCGGAATACTGAATTTGTACAAAGATTCGTTTCTTGTTTTTTATTACTTTCGAATGGCCAAGAAGCTTCTTATTATCTGAAGTATGACGTGGGTGTGTGTGTCTATTGCAGCCTTTTCCAAAGTGGGCGATAACGCCCACTTGTGGGCTATGCAGGCTTAAAGGGGGGCGATAGGAGACCCAGAAAAAAATGGGGGCCTTGTGTAGAGGCTTGGGGGCGATTTGTTATTTCATCTAGCTAGGAAGACTCTCGGACACCGCCTGAGCTCTCGACTCTCGACTACAGCTTGTGAACATCAACTAATATTAATTAAGAGATTGTGTTAAGAGAAGATATTAAAAGAATGTTTTATCGTCGCTAATATAGCTCACGATAATTAATTCATTTGAAGTTATAGTGGTTTCAAAGTAAGTGAAAAAATGTGGACAATAAAAAATGATTTATTCTCAAAGTGGGCAGAAGAGAAAATATGTTTTGGAACCCCTGCTCTATTGCAATGTCTTAGTTCTCAGGTGGCTTAGTTAGGAGAACACCCGACTATGGTACGGAAGAATTCGGGTTCAAGCCCCGGTGAAGTCTTGGGTGTGTGTGTGTGTGTGTGTTTGTCTTTGATACAAGAAGTTTAATAATGCTATATGCTACAAGCCCAATGGCCGTTCGAAACCGGTGTTAAACTGTAGGTCCACTGAATAAAAAAAAGCCCCAGTTTTAGGTCTATAGGAAATTTTTTTTCATTTAGTGAGTATGATTGTTGCAATTGAGAGGTTCTTCTTAATTTACTAATTTCCTCCTTCTTTCAACCTTTTACAGTGTACGTCAACGAGAAAGGAAATGATATTGCTGAGGAGTCTGTTGATGTGGCCCTTGCATATATCAAGAAAAATAATAAACTTGGAATAAACGCAAATGTGAAGAGAGTATTTGGAAATCGAACTGACTCCGCTGAACTCCTGGAATCATGTAAACTTTTTTGAAATATTACTATACAGAAGTAAATTGAAAACTTTGAAATTGTTGTTTTTACGATACAACGAGTTTCTACAGAATCTGAAAATGAATTCAAATTGGGATATTGAACTGGTAGTTATTGATAATGAAAAAATATAGAAATGATTGAAATAACTGAAATGATAAATGAAACAACTGAAAAAATGAGAATGAATTAGGCGAATGTTCAAAATTACACGTTCGAAGAAGTCCTTGATTTATTTCGTGTTTTATTGAAAATATATCGAGTACCAGTAACTTGCATAGCCATGATTATTCAATATTGATATGTGGAGTGAATTGCTTTTATGAGTAATTGAAAACACTGTGAGGTTGTTTCAGTGAAAATAATTAGTTTCCATGTTTCGATTTTGTTGATTCTTTTTTTCGACAGTTTGTTCATATGATGAATTAGGGAAATTCAATTAATATTACCTATCATATATACTACTTTCAATCAAATTAAATACATATTATTTTATTTATCGTATGGTGATGATAGCATAATTCATTCACAAACAAGCATCAAGGTTTTTCGCATAATCAATGGGAGCATTCGTTGCGTTTAGAAAATCATCAAAAGGTCCACCATATGCTCTATTCGGACAATCTCCCACAATGTGACGAACGGTCTGACTATTCCAAAGTCGCAGTTTGGGGACACAGCCTTGCCCCACCTATGTAGCGAGTCCGTGCATCTGCCATGGTTGTTGCGTATTCTAATTAGGGTCCTCCAAACTCTGCGGGGTTGGTCGAAGGCATGGCGTTCATTTCTTATGCAGGACAGGTTTCGACAGTGTGGTGGGCTGTTCTGGATCCAGTTTAGTTCTCATATGTTTGTCAGGTTGAAATAGGACATTCTGTAGGGGATGACCGTAGAGTGCCGCTAATAATTTTTAAGATCTCATGAGTATTTGCGCTATTGAGCCACACCTGAGCACCATATTCCGCAGTGGAGTAGACCAAACCGAGTGCTGAAGTGCATAGAGTATCAGCAGTAGAACCCCACGTCGTCCACACAGCTTATGAATGATAAATTATTATTTTGAATTATATTATTATGAATTAGATGATAATTATCAATCAGACGAATAATTTTCTTAAATTAATTATGACTTACAGCGCTTTCATCATTTCCAAGAGTTCTATTTTTGATTCTATACAATATTATAACTCAACAGGACCACAATAGATCGAGGAATAGATCTAGCGGGAAAACGACGTTGAGAAAAACACGCCAAGTGCACTACCTAACGGGAACGCGGAAACGTGTAAATTTTATGAAGAACACAACTTCCTCAACTATTTGCATCGCTATATTTCCGAAATGGTGATTCTTGATGAAAAAAGTGTATGAACAATTTTTAAACATAATTGTATGATGAATAATTTTTGTCTCAATTATTTTTATGATAAAACTCACTGTTTAGCTGGAAAATACAAAAAACCGATTATTACAACATTTGACCTTGAATACATTTTTTTACACACTTTGAATCGAGGGGAAATTTTCGACAAATCGTTTGTAATAGTATTCCCAACATTCATGCCAATTTTCAGCTTTGTGAGAATTAATGTAACCTTGAATGTCTATTTTGACTGGGCTAGTATAGAGTACTTTGATATGTTAAATTTAATTGTTTTAATAGGATTCGAGAAATACTCGACTATAACTATTGAAAAAAAAAATTCTATCGAAAAACTAGTATAAACTCATGAACATTGGTAGCATGCATTTTTTCATATTGATATTAACGACAAGAGCCTATATAATATAAATACATAAACGATTTGCTTAAAAGGCGGTGCGAAATGTTTATATTGAAAAAGATTCAATTCAACAGAAAAAAAATAGAACAAAAGTAACAAACAATAAATTAAAATTAACACACTTGGCTTAACTTTCACTAAATATATTAAAAACGATACATATGTTTGTTGGTTAACTCAGTATCAACTTTTAATATAGAGTTTTTAATATATTTAGTGAAAGTGAAGTGTGTTAATTTTATTTTATTGTTTCTAACATATTGTTTCACCAAGAGATAAGCGAAAACTCCATTTTTCAAACTGTCATTTATCAAAAGTAACAACTTCGAGAATTCGTTCGAATATTTCCTGCAATAAACAAAAATCCTCCAAAATTTTTGCAGTGGCGTTTTAAAAGAATATATTTTGATGAACGTAGTTAGTAATGCGTTTTGTTATCAAAATGAGATTATCTTACAATTCTTGAGAGAATATCGAATGATTTTGGAAGGAACATAATGAAGAAAAATTATGCGAAATGATATATAAATTAGGAATTGGAACTACAATTGAAAATCGAAAAATTTCATATTAAAATTCTTTGATGTTCTTTCATAACAATGTATAAAGGAGGAGATAATATAACATAAGTATTCAGTAAAAAATATTTCCCGTTGTTCATAACTGTATACGAGTATCTTTACTCGTAGTTACGACTACAATTTCATACTATTACTACAATTTCCAAAAATCGAATGAGAATTGATGAATAAATGAATAATAATTTTCAGTATGTAGCGTGTACAACGAAATGCTCAAACAGTCAGAATATCCACACCTTGTATTAGATACAACAATGACAGATGTGGCCTCCGAGACAGTAAAATCATTTACAAAAGCTTTGGGCTTACCTACCATAAGCGCTTCTTTCGGACAGCCAGGAGATCTTCGCGAGTGGCGTAACACAAATGAGGACGAAAGGAAGTATTTGATACAAATATCACCACCTGCTGATCTCATTCCAGAAATTATACGACAAATTATTTTGAAACAAAGTATTACGAATGCCGCTATTCTTTTCGATCCTTCATTTGGTAAGTATGTTTCTAGCTCAATTGGTAGTTTGAGTTTAATTTTTCTAGTTTTCAATTGGTAATTATTGTTTCTTCTGCAAACGGTGTAACCAAGTACAAGTTGTACGAACCAGGAGATAGAAAAACAAGAGAACCAAGGAAAACACACACTCCTCTAAAGGAAGTCGACACGTTTTCAGGCTACCGCGTTTGTACCTACTCTCCGGATTGGGATATTTGGAAAGCTACACCACCTCATAAGGAGATTATTTATCCTTCAAGGATGCTCTAAGTCGAGAAATTAAACAATATATGAATAATGTTCGATGTGGGGAAATTTGAACAAAAGTGAACATTGTTGGCATATGCCGAATTAGTTTAAATTATCTTCTGCATCAAATATTAATCATATATTGTTCAATTTCTCGACTTAGAGCATCCTTGAAGGATAAATAGTTGCCTACCGGGTGGAGTACTTTTCCAAATCTCCCAATCCGGAGAGTAAAAACGCGGTAGTCTGAAATGTATCGGCTTCATTTGGAGGAGTGTCTGTTTAGCTAACGAGAATAATCGGTATAGTGAAGTATGTTGGAACACTCATTTATGCAAACAAAACTCAATATTTCGACAATTTTCTGCCTTCTTCAGGAGTAAATTATGAATCATAATGTTAAAATATTTAAATAGAACATTTTTATCTACTTACAATTAGATCTAACAAAATGATTATCTGTAGTAAACCTCATAGCTTTTTAATTAATTTTCGTTGATAAGGTGCTGTATGTAAGTACATTTTTATTTTCAACTTGATTTCTATTCTAGTCTCTTCATTCAGTTTCTGGTCTGTACTTTTGAAATTCAAGTAATTTTCGTTACCACGAAATTTTTTCCGATCTCTGTTTTCGAAAATCATCATACGTGAAAACATTTTCAAAATAGATCGATAAATAATTTCTTGAATATATATATATATATATATATATATATATATATATATATATCTATATATAAAAGAAAGTCGTGTTAGTTAAATATTTATAACTCAAGAACGACTAAACTGATTCAGCTGAAAATTGGTGGGTAGAGACATAAGATACTTTTTATCAGGTTCCCAAATCTTGTAATGAATGACGCATTCAATCGAGAACTTGAACGGGAAAGTGAATATGATCACCAGGAATTAGATTTAATATTTCAAACGAATGTATCGCTGTTGGATCACCAACAAAAGGAAGTTTATGATACATTGATGATGGAAATGGTGGTTTATATTTCCTGGATGTCTATGGTGGAACTGGTAAGACATTCCTCATGTCAGTAGTTTTAGCTACTGTTTGTGCGAGATCCAACATTGCTTCTTCTGGAATAGCAGCCACATTACATTGTTAGAAGGATGCCGTTCGGCGCATACAGCATTCAAGTTGCCATTAAATCTTCAATCTATTGAAGAACCAACATGTACTATTGCAAAACACGCCGCAATAGCCAAAGTTTTATCAGCATCGAAAATCAGGTACGAATGCACAATGTCACATAAACGTGCATTGAAAGCACTTCACCGAACATTGAAAGATCTACGCAATGACACGAGATATTTTGAAGGCGCAATGTTCTTCATGTTTCCAAGATCATCTGCTGCAGACGAAATAAAAGCTTGCCTCAAATCATCGAATTTATAGCGCTATGTGGAGAAACTTCAGCTGACAACAAACATGAGAGTTGCATTGCTGAACGATACATCTGCTGAAGATTTCTCTAAGCAATTACTGACTATCGATAATGGTCTAGTATCTGTCGACGAACCGAGCGGATTGATTTAATTTTCTCAGAATTTCTGTAACTTTGTCTCAACAAAAGACGAACTCGTCAACAAAGTATTCCCAAACATCATTACTAACTACAAAAAGTAGGAATGGTTGAGTGAGCGAGCAATTTTGGCGGCTAAGAATAAAGATGCAGATGACTTACACTTCATAATTCAGAATTATTTCTAATGAATTCTTTCAAATCAATTGACTGTTTATCAAATGAAGATGAAGCCACCAACTATCCAAGTGAATTTTTAAACTTCTTAAATATGTCGGGATTACCGCCGTAAAATTTACGACTAAAGGTTGGCTTCGTAGTAATCATACTTCGAAACATTAACCAACCAAAACTGTGCAACAGAAAGCGTTTGGTGGTAAGGAAATTAATAAACAGTGTGATTTACGTGACGATACTCAAAAGAAAATTCGAAGGTGAGGAAGTTCTCATTCCAAGGATCTCGAGGATCCCAACAGACATTCCGTTCGAGTTTAAACGACTTTAAGTCTACTTACATTCGTCATGACCATAAACAAATCACAAGGCCAATCCTTAAAAGTTTGTGGTCTGAATCTAGAAAATCCATGTTTTCCTATGGTCAATTATACGTGTCATGTTCACTGGTCGAAAGACCATCTGCGTTATTTGTTCTTGCACCTGACAATGAAACGAAAAATGTGGTCTATCACAAGGTGCTTCACTAAAGAGTGAAACCCATGAGGTAAAATACATGAACAATAAAACATCATTAAAATACTTGCTTTTTTAAATTACATTGATTATACAAAAAAAAATTGAGCTTGATAAAATCAAAAGTCTGCTCATTTATTGCTTCTAAGGCGGAAAAAAGTTGGCCGGATCGCTCACATATGTATAAGACTTTCAAAAATATTTTTGGGTGATCGGCGAAAGGTGGGCAGAAGGTACTTCAAACGACTAATCGTCAGCAATTCTATACTTCGAACGCAATTCGGTTCTTCTTCAGGAATACTAAAATATAGACGAGGATAATAAATATACCTTGCCTAATTATAATATCAATTGTCTAATTAATAAATTATTACTGAAATCTGAACTCGCTGGAATATAGATATGTGGGTATTTAAAATTTGACCTAATTTGATAAATTGTTTTTTTCAGTTATGGACCATAAGTATAAATCTTTACTCCAGAACGTTGCCACACGTCATCTGATTACAGCCATAGACTTTTCCAGATTAGAAGCACAACTTCATAGATTGAGGTCGTTGGATTTGACGAATTACTTCGTGTTAGGTTCGTTAGAAAGCATTAAACTTGTCCTGGAGGCTGCGGAGAAGAATTCTTACATAACGAGGATGTTTGCATGGCATGTCATCACCCTAGATATGGGAGAACTCAAATGCAATTTGAAGAACGGTTCTATTTTATTCATTAAGCCAATGGTCAACTCAGTTTTTCAGAACAGGTTTGGACAGATCATGACTTCGTATCAGTTGACAGCGAAACCGGAAATTGTTGCAGCTTTTTATTTTGACTTTACACTACAAGCTCTTCTTACTATCAAGTATTGATTGCTCATACAACTTTGAAATCTTAAACTGAATCACAATGTTTCTAGGCAGATGCTTTCGGACGGAAGTTGGAAGAAAACTACTGTTAGTAATTATATAACATGTGATGAATATGATGAGAGGAATACTCCAATACGTGTTGGTCTTGACCTTCAGGAAGCTCTTGAAAACGTGAGAAATTAAATTGAACATGAATTCATCTTAACTTTCTAGAAAACTAAAAAAAGTATTCATTTAATGTAACTACAAATAAAGACTGTTATCAATAACAGTCCCTTAAATGGAAACTTTAACTGTTTATTAAAAAAAGGAAAATTTGATTTTATCAAACTCAAATAAATCATAGTGAAATTGATGGAAATAATTGAAAACGTCAAGGAGGTGTCTGCTCAGATGTTTTCAGGGATCTTTTTTATGAAAGCTTTAGAATAGACTAAATGTGAATCAAGCGATACTCGTGTATGCATTATCACGGCTGACTTTAAACAGGCCATAAAGAAGGTAGTCCGACGGTGTTGCCAAAATTGAGCCGGTGGTCTACTCTCCTAATCGGTTTTTCCCAAGTTTCAAACATTACTTCAACTCTTTTTGTGTATTCCGAACGGATAAAAATATAATTGTTCGTTATAACATACTAAATATTATTTCTGAGCACATATTCCTGTAACAGAAAAAATTGAACATTAGCAAGAAAACAACGATGTTTTCGATAAAGCGTAAACCTGCGTAAAAAATACTTTTATTAGTCAGTGGGACTTATTTACGTAAAAAGTTGCCTAAGCAAATTTATTCAATTCTTTGAGAAAAAAGGAAACTTAAAAGAAACGCTGTAGGAATTAATTGAATTGAATTATTTAACTAAGTATAAATAAATATTTTTTTCTAATTAGCGCAACCAACAATTAATTTTATAAAAGTATTGAGCTTTCTTCGTTAATTTTTTGAATTAGTTTTCTCGTGTTTGGATTCATTATTTTTTTGTGTAAATTTAATAAGATATTACAATAAATGGAACACAGCTTGTTCAGAATATTTTTATTGTCTTCACATACAAAGCAATAATTAAAATCTTTTAACGACTCATCCAATAACACGCTTAAAATAGTGAGATGACACAAAATTGCCTTCTGGTTATAATATTATTCGAAAAGGCCCATTCGAAAGAAATGTCATTAATAATTTTCTCAAATATGGCACACATGTGAAATAAGAGTTTTTCAACTAAATTTGTATATATATTCAGTCCACTTCGTTGCAAATAATAAAAATATTCATTATCAGTAAAATTTCCTATACTTTCGGTAACAAGCGAGATGTTACATTGTACTTTTTTGTATATTTTGTGCGAGGCATAACCGGATATATATATTTGAACTGATTCATCTATTTCACTTCAGGACTAAAATAGTACAAAAATTAATAGTTTATATAGCAAGGCACAATGAAACATTTAATTATTCCGAAAGTACATTAGTTTTTTGAATTTTGAAAATAAGTAAAAGTGTTCCTAAATGCATTGGGTTGGAATATTACTGCATTCTACGTGTTAGATTGTCGTCGCTTCCTTCGACTTCCTAACACGTAGAATGCAGTAATATTCCAACCCCATTTGGGAACATTTGTACTTATTTTAAAATTAAAAAAAAACTAATGTACTTTCGGACTAACTTCACAGTAATTGTGAGAAAAATTTTTTAGAGTGCCTTGCTATATAAACTGTTAATTTTGTACTATTTTAGTCCTGAAACATTCAACTATATAATATATATATATATATATATATATATATATATATATATATATATATATATATATATATATATGTACTCTTGATAATCACATGAAACCAAAGCGTTAGGTAAATCCTACAGAAACTCAAACAGCGTTGCTTCCAAGATGTGATACATCTCACCAGTAAAACTTAAGTGTAGAAATATCGGTCTTATTGGAAAGTGACTTTCAATTTCTAACCAAAAATTCATTTATAAATGATATTGAAGACAACAAAAACATATTACATGAGGATGTTTTATTTGACCACACACTTTTTTTATGAAAATGCCTTATTGCATCTGAGAAACTCTCTGTATTAGTCAATGTTTGTATATTAGAAATGAAGAAGGTTTTCAAATGATCTTATTGGACGAAAATGGACATAGAATAACCTCCAGATTATTTTTCCGCATGTTTACGTAACATATGGTATATATTTATGATGCTCTCTATAATATGCGTAACTTATTAAACACTAATATGATTCCTCAGCAACTAAACTCGAGTTCAGAATTGCCCACTTTTGGCCCAATGCATATAATCTCCAACGGGCTGAGCAGCATGCAATTCGAGATGACCATGTCTTTAGTGAGAGTTCGCGATGGTGCTGCCGATAAGACGACTCCAGTAGGAACTTGGATAGCAGGATTGAATAGCAACTTGACACTTGTTGACAGCCAGATAATCAGCAATTTTACCGCTGCCTTGGTGTATCGAGTAGTCATTGTCGAGGTAGGTATGTTAGGTACTGATGTTATATTGTTGTATTAGTATATCTTAATTCAATATTAACAGCAATTTATTATTGATATTAGTTATGCACAACCTTCATACGGTGGCTTACTGAATGTAAACAATTATAATCTATTTATTATATTTAAATTATCTAACTTGAAGACTTGAAAATCTTTTTCTTAGATGAAATTAATAAATTGGCTACGTTCTAAATGGGCTGTTGGCTTCAATTCATGTGTTAACTGAACTTTATGAGCTCAAACTTCTGCTCTAATCTCAATATTTTTGATGCATTTAGTTCATTGTGTAAACCATAAAAATCGAATAATTCACGAAAAATCGCTTTATTTGATCGTCCATTACCTCAGTGGATTTATATCCATTCATCAAATAACATTAACATTTTTGATATTTCAAGGCGATAGAACATCACGACAAATTGCGTCCCTATAAAAAACTCACAATACACTCACAATACAACTCAAGACTAAACTGTTTAGTCTTGAAAATGAGCTAATATATGTTGACTATATATTGTTAAATAAATCGTGAAACATTAAGCCAAGAGTTTAATTTATTCTATATATATATATATATATATATATATATATATATATATATATATATATATATATATATATATATATATATATATATATATATATATATATATATATATATATATATATATATATGGAAGGTTTTTGAGAAGCTGCGATTCTTCTCCGCATGGTGTCCCTGATACCCCAGAATCCGATGATCAGGTGAAGCCAGTCTTCCAACTGGTGCCTGGGGTAGTGATACTTTGATCTTGTTTTCCATCATGCGTTCAAGCTGAATAGAGCTTAGTGGTGGTCTCAGTTGAGACCACAGAGTGTACAGGAAAGAAAACCAGAAAATAAATCTTCTCTTATGACAAAACATGGTGAAATCTGCAAGTTGGCCATTTTAAATACCTCGGGGAAGTTATACAGTCCCCAGGTTTAAACCGAATCGCTAATGAACAGAGAATTACCAAGCTCCAAAGGGCCTACAAACTAACATGGGCTCACTATAACAAAAAGTGCATTTCGAGAGGCGCCAAATTGAGGCATTATAACACAACGATTCTTCCAGAAGCAATCTACGCAGCTGAAACAATGGTTATTCTTATTGGCGGCCATTCAAGAATTAGAGAAATAGAAAAACAAGAACGAAAAATTCTCAGAAAGATTTACGGGCTAATCAATAGAAACGGTATTTGGATGAAAAGACCTCAAAATGAACTGTTTCAAAAGACAAATACGATAACAGAAGAACTCAGAAAACGACGAGCTAAGTTCTATGCACATGTCTACAGAATGAAACAGTCCAGAATACCGAAGAAACTACTCAATATAATTATGAATAGTAAATGCGGAACAGAGTGGCTAAAAGAGGTCCAAAAGGATCTACAACAGATCAATATTAAAAATCTCGAAGATCGCACTGAATGTCGCTATAAAATCGCACATGTAAAGTTTGAGCAAAAATTAAATCGTCAACCTGGAGTAAAGTGGACAGATGAACGGAAGAAAGAGCATTCAGAGAGGATGAAGCGTTTTTGGGAGGCAAAAAAGATGAAGCAAAATTCTTAATGATTGCGAATTCAAGTTCACTCGCTCTCCTCATGGGGAACAATGGGGAAAAATAATAATAATATATATATATATATATATATATATATATATATATATATATATATATATATATATATATATATATATATATTGTGTGAGTGTTATAAATCAATTTTTAAATATATATATATATATATATATATATATATATATATATATATATATATATATATATATATTTATATACAGAAGAATAAAATTTTTTTGATGAATTCAAGATTGCGTTCTCTTTTCTCTGGAACTGCATGTCATATATTCTTCAAAAAAATTTTTTTCTATGTGTTTCATGAAAATTTTTTGCAGCAAGTCCCATTCATTTTTCGGGATGAAAATCATCCAAAGGGTTACAATGGTTATTGTATCGATCTTATGGATAAAATAGCAGAAGTATTGAGGTTCGAATATGAAATTGTACTTGCCACCGGTAACGTGTTCGGATTTATGGATGATAAAGGTAAATGGAATGGATTAATCAAGGATCTAATGGAAAAAAAAGCTGATATTGGACTTGGATCGATATCTGTGATGGCGGAACGGGAAAACGTCATAGATTTTACCGTTCCATATTACGATTTAGTTGGGATTACGATTTTGATGAAAGTACCTTCCGTACCTACTTCTTTATTCAAATTTCTAACTGTCCTAGAAGACGAAGTGTGGTATTGCATATTGGGTGCTTATTTTTTCACCAGGTAAATAATTCATTGCGTATTAGGCATGTTTTATTCAATTTTTCTCCAATTTATACTTTTCAATAACATGGTCTTAAGCCTGAATGCTGATCATTAGTGAAAAGGAGAGGGTTAAATGATTGCTAATGACGATGACCTGATTGATGGATGACCATGTCGTTATTCTCTTTCTTAATTTCTATTCTATTTCTCTATTCTTAAATATCCTATCTTCCCATATAATTGTCTAATTTACATTATTTCTGCGGACCATTATTTCATAAAAGTTGAAAAACATAGGTTCCTATATGGGGCATATTATTTGTAAATTATTTTGGTACACGAGCAAACTAACAATCACTAGAACATTTATTTCTGTTATTGTTGCAAATGCTATGGAATATTGAAATTGATGAAATGTTTTACCAAAGCAAAAAGCCATATTACACCGCCATATAAATAAAACTCAAGTATATGCCATTTTTGTATCCATAATAACCTCCGGTATGAGTCAAAAAAACTTTCGATCAATAATTTTTCAGTGCATCTTTGTGAATCGAATATCTATCTCGATATTCAATCCTTGTATCAATAAAAAATTATTTATTTATAATTTTCAGTATTCTGTTATGGTTGTTCGACCGGTGGAGCCCTTACAGTTACCAGAATAACAGAGAAAAATATAAAGATGATGAAGAGAAGAGAGAATTTTATTTGAAGGAATGTCTCTGGTTTTGCATGACATCTTTAACCCCACAAGGAGGTGGAGAAGCTCCAAAAAATTTGTCTGGACGTCTGGTTGCCGCTACTTGGTGGTTATTTGGTTTTATTATTATTGCTTCATATACGGCTAACCTAGCTGCCTTTTTAACAGTTTCCAGATTAGAAACTCCAATAGAATCTCTAGACGATCTCTCTAAACAGTACAAGATACAGTATGCTCCAATGAACGGTTCTGCTACTGCCACGTATTTCGAAAGAATGGCAAATATCGAAGGAAGATTTTACGAGTAAGTATTCCGCACATAAATGAAGGAAAGCTTCTCTAGGTACCTAATGTCCAGATAAGAACGACGTTGGGTGAAATATTTTATCTGAAAGATGACCCATTCTTAATTGATCTCTTATAATTAATAAAGTAATGGCTGAAAATATCTGAAATATATGGCTATAAACATAATGTAATGGTTCTAGTGTAGTCCTCACAAAAAAATACATCTTTTGAAACAGTGTCGCGTTTTGAGCCCAATTGGAAATACCAGTGGGCTTAGATCTACTGAAGACACAGTAAAATAGTCAGATAAATATGGAGAGAGTTCGTGGTTTGTATAATACACAAAAAATAACTCTCAACGGTTTGTGGGAGACAGGCAACCAAAACACTGTAGAAAGTGTTTAAAATAGTGTCCAATGAAACACATTCATAAAAGCAGCAACACTTCAAAAAAATTAATATTCTTCAATTTAACTATGAATTGTGACAAATATTCTCTTCAATTCTAGAGGCAAGCTATTGTATAGTCCCTCTCTGATAGGAAATCAGGGGTATACTGTGACTTCTTCGATCTTGCCAAAGAAATATTCATATAACTATTTGCTCTGATCCTTTGTAAATGCCAGTCGTTATTCAACCTATAACCATTGAGTACATGTATGGGGATTTCGATATTGAAGAACTGAGGTATGTTTGAGATTTTGTTTTTCGTGAACGGAGCTATGCAGCATTTACTTAATGTTGAAAATATTCTGATTTCTTGAAATATTCTTTATCTCAAAATTCTTTCAAGGCATCCACAATGACCTTCAAACTGCGCTTCATAGAATGCCAAATATGCATTTTTAGGCATGCAAAAGCGAAGAAGGTATGGATTACAACACGTTTCATTCATTGCAAGTTTTTTATATACATAATCAACTTGTACCTTCCAGTCAACCTTTGGGCCCAAATAAAATTCCTGGCCCACACGATTTGGCACTAAATTTATAAAAAAAACAATATTCTTCCATCTTTGTCTTCACACACAAACCACGTCCAGAACCATTTCCATGTCTTGACAATTATGCTCATGTTGTACAACAGAATATATGCTTCATTTGAAATCTTGCAAGCCACCGCTTGGTGGCATAGTCAGGAAACAAATTACTGCACTAACTGTGCAAGTTAACGGAAAAATTATTTATGAATATCAAAAACAGTAATGGGTCCAAAACGAATCTCTGAAGAACGCCAATAGTAAAATGTGTTTAGAGATCTATCGTCATTGACAATTGCTGCTTCATGTTTGTTACTAGGGAATGACTCAAGGATTTTAGGCCATAAAATCATATCGATTGAGTTTGCACAGACTAATCTCGTACTATACTCAGTTAAACGCTTTATCTGAGAAAACTGATTGGGTACACTCTTCTGACTTGAAGCAATGCATAGTGTAATGTATCAAGTAAATATTAAAGTCACTCATTCTATTTTCCTTTTAAAATAAAATTGAAATACGCGAAAACATCCCCAAGCGTTTCAGATTTATTGATAAGCGTTTTTGTATAACTTGGGCTTCAATGAAATTGACCTCTAGCAAAGACTCTGCCATCTTTTTTTTAAGAAACGAATAGTCTCAGGAAACTCAGGGCAATCTAAAAAAATATCCTTCTTGAAACAATTGTTAACCAAATTCTTGAGAGAATAATCAATATATTATACATTCTTCTTTATGTTATTGATATATTCTTACAGTCACTTGCTTATAATGATGCCATTACATTTCTCATTTCGATAAACTATACTTCCATGAAACCGAGTTAGATGTTGCTAATTATCTTTTTCAGAAAAGGAGTGGTGAATGTTCTGGCTCATTGAGAATTTGTCGATTTTTTCATAACATTCATTTCGAACTGTAGGTTTATTTTTGCTGAATATTGTAGGATATGGAAAGACATGAGCTTGAACGATAGTTTGAATGATGTCGAGAGAGCTAAGTTGGCTGTTTGGGATTATCCAGTCAGCGACAAGTACACGAAAATGTGGCAAGCCATGAAAGAGTCTGGTTTCCCAAAAACAGTGAGAGAAGCTGCTGAAAGAGTGAGGGAATCAAAATCATCATCAGAGGGCTTTGCTTATTTGGGTGATGCTACAGATATAAAGTATTTGGAAATGACCAACTGCGATTTGAAACCAGTGGGTGAGGAATTTTCAGGAAGCCTTATGCTCTTGCTGTGCAGCAAGGGTCACCGTTGAAAGATCAACTGAATACTGCGTAAGTAACTTCTTGGATATTTGTCTCTATCTATTCAATATGAATCTTGCTTTTAATTCAATGTCAAAAAATCATAGTCCATAGTTGAATGTTTGTATTTCATAGACTTTCTTTTTTCTCAGACTCTCATTCGTCTTTTTCAAATAAATCCTCTCAGAAAGGTCGAGATAATATAAATGAGTTACAGTTCATTTCATAATCATACTTTTGGAATTAACTGCCCTTTTCTTTGTCTTCTACACTATGTTTATCTTCTTTTATTCTTCCATTTTCAACTAATCGTATAATTCTCTGGGTATTCTCTGGGTATGTAGAGGCCATTTTAGGAAACATAATATCTTAACTTTTCCTGGTCTTTATATTTTGGAATGTTTGCTCTTCGTAAGAAAAAACCCCCATTATTTCGATGATCTTTTAAACCGAAACATGACGAGGCGCACTATTCACTTCCACTTTCCGAGACATGCTCTGACGTTAACAGAAAAAATGCGAAATACATGTGCATAAGACTTTTTAATAACTTACCGAAGGTTTTAATGAACATCTCTGATATAAATCAATTTAAATCTAAAATTTTCAATATGCTTATTGAAATTGAACCTTATACAGTAAAAGAATTCTTAGAATTTACTTCATGTTAATTTATAAGTGATACAAATTGGAATAATTTTGGATTTTTTGTTTTTCTTCTTCTCTTTTTTGACTTTTTCTCTCTTCTTTTGTGTGACATTTGATTTGGAGAATAAACGATATTATTATTATTATTATTATTCTCTTAATGGCACAGGCAGTATGCTTAAGATATCTGACCATCTTCATTATTCTTTTCAGAGTTTTATATGGCAAGGATATCTCATATGTGTGCTATTTTTCTCCGATTTTGTTTGTCGTGTTTCTCCTCCATTGAACACCAATTAACAACCATTCCCAACATTCCGTTTGAAAGGCTATATCACTTTTCATTTTGCATCCATAATTTTCTTCTAAATATTGCATTTTTAGAATATTCCAGTGAATTTTGAGTATAGAGGATATCCGAAAGAGTATAGAAGATATAGTATATAGCGCACCAGATTGTATTCTTTTAGATGTTTTTACATTCCCTAGTATATATCATGATGGTAGTTCAAAATTAGAATTGCAATGATGATAGCCAACCTTCGTAAATGGCACGGAGATGGCTCGCCAAGAACAAGAAGATGTTTTTAACTAGAGAGACATTTCTTGAAAAATTAATTTCTTTTAGAATTCTCCAACTACTGAATCGAAGAGAGCTTGAACGCCTCAAGGACAGATGGTGGACAAGAAATCCGAATAAAGTCGTTTGCGATGTGCACGAAAACCAATCCGATGGTATAAGTATACAAAATATTGGTGGAGTCTTCATCGTCATTTTCGTTGGAATAGGATTGGCGTGTATCACTCTAGCATTCGAATATTGGTGGTATAAATACCGAAAAACTGATAATATCATCAAAGTTATGGAAGCTTTGGATTCGGATAAACCACAGAAAACTTCATTCGGTGAAGGATTCGGGAAAGCTAAATTTGATAAAGATAAATTCAATGAAGAAACTTTCGGTAAAAATCCGTCGAAAAATAAGGAAAATGCTCCAGTCGAACCAACTAAGTTATATGGAGGAATGCATTATTGAGAATGTGTTAGATTTTCAATTTTTTATAGAATAGGTCGTCTATATTTGGGCAAAAAGAGATTTTAATGTAGTAACACGAGTATTTTTGAAATAGTTTCGAAGTTCATTTTCGAAATTTAATTTTTGATATTTAGTGTTGATGTTGGAATTTTCAAATCTATTTATAATCACTTTTATAACACCCAAAAAGATTGGCCTCTATATGAAAGAATATTAAGGTATATATAAGGTTCTCACCCGAATGTAAAAATGAAATACTTTTGAAAAAAAAAGCAATTCAATTTCTCAAGGAGTCTGAAATTGATTACCTCTAGAAATTGATTGTTAAATAGATTTTCGATAAATTTGTAGCCCTTTAAATTTGATATTTCAGTGACATATACCTATAACATAAGAAATGAAAGTATGAACAGAATTGCTTTGTTGAAATTTTGTGAAATCTTAGAGGAAAAAAAAGTTTATGAAATCAACACTGGATCAAGTTTCAATGACCACTTATTTAGGTCTACATATATCATTTATTTCTTGTCTCGAATACAAGTGTAAATTGAGCATATTATGTTGAGAAATTTGGCAAATGTGCAAAACTGAGAAATGTACAAATATATGTTTAACTCGATTGAAATCGATGGTAAACAAGATCCAAAATAGAATATTTTCGCGCAATTCAAGTAGCTTTCTCGGTGTCGACAGAGTTACAAAAATGAATGAATCATGCCATTTAAGTATTGATTAATATGAAAAAAAATGTAGTAATGCAGTCAACGATTGTCAACGTGTCAAGTTGTCAACGATACAAGTCAACGATTGATCAATATAATGAGTAATATAATAGAAGATGACCAAAAAGTTTCATACTTTTATCTAAGGGAAGAATTGACAAACCCTTAAAACGCACAAATGATTAGACAAATATTAGAGTAATAAGTTTTTATTCAAAAATTTTCGAATTATCAAAGTTCCTGTTTTTACGAAAGAAATAAACCTGACATGTGATTTCACATTCTTGAAATATAAAAATGTTGAATTACAACAGGAAGTAGCTTATAAGGCTACTGTTACACTGAAGTTTTGCACCCTGGTTTTTGCGTGTTTTTTAGCGGTTTGCAAAATCGTAGCAACAGTAGGGATTCGAAAGTAAATCTACCGAATTGTGAATTACAGCTACCGAAAAAGATATATATTGTGTTCACTGAATTTGATTATTGTTACTGAAAATAAAATACAGGAAGAAAATTTACATTTCCAGTAAAGTTTGTACCGCTGCTGGTACAGGAGTTGGCCAGCTTTGTAGAAAAGCATTTCTGAAGCTGTGGATGTTGACAAAAATATTCAATTGCTATTTTCTTTAAATTTCGGTTTGTGGATTTTAGCATTTTTCACGAAAGTGATGGCCCTCGTTTTGAATGAACTACGGGGCTTTTCGAATAGAATTATTTCTTCAACAATATCAAAATGTTGTTTCCATATAGCTTGGTATTTTTTCCACTTGTGTTGTCGTATTCTTTGCCGATTGATCATTTTTAATTTGTTCAGTCATCTTAATATCTGTAATTAATATCTGCATTGATACGTTTAACGGCTCTAGAACAAGCTAACGCATCTTGGAAATCTATATTTTCGAATTAAAGATCAATAAGAGTTTGGAGTGCGTGAATATGAAAATATAGAAGCACAGGAGTTATAGAAGATAAATTTCAAAAAAACCAAACTGAAGCTTTCTACGAACTGGTATTCAAACCGCTGGAGAACTCTCAGAAACGCAGAGTTTTTACGTTGCATCATCAGAAATGTAAAGAGTGATCGTAGCCTAAGAGAATGAAATATTGCTCCTCGCAAACAAGACTAGATTCTTGAAATGATAGCATGAGACATAAAATCCTTGTATGACTATATGGAAATGAACCTAGTTCGGAAGTCGGACATTGAAATAATCCACCCTCTCACACGTTTCGACATCCAGAAATTTTAAGCTTGATAATGTCCCACCAACAGAATGTATTAATTCATTGAAAGTACTCATTCTATTCATAATTCAAATATAAAATACTTTTTTCTAGGGTATTAAGGTTGACAGTTTTTATGATGATTTCGATGTCTCAGATTTTAATCAAACACTTGACTCAATGTTTCACTAATAAACTGAAAAATAATACAATGACATTAATAACGTTGAGTGGTAAATTGAGAGGTTAGCTCGTTATTAGTCTTGGTAAGGAGTTGACAGCTCGGAAGAATGGCGACTCAACTTTACTAATTTTATTAATTTATTCTCGATTGATAATATTTGGTTATTTCTCAATATATTCGTGAAACATCAAGGAAAGTGTTTAATTCAGATAAACGTTTCGATATCCACTAACATTTTCGAGCAGCTCTCAAACTATTTTACTTGATCAAAAATAATATATTTCCTATGAATATATAATTTATATAGACTATGTGAAGTAGTTCTATTCCCATGTTCTGATACTTGATACTTCGAAATATTCGAAAACTGCACAAATGATTTTTTGTAGAAACAAAATGATTTAAACACGAGTGTTCAATGTGAAAAATTGAAATGAACTCAGAGTTGTTTTAAATGCTTTATGAAACACTAAACTTTGTATACTAGTAGATATAATAGAGGCCACTATACTTGTACGATTATAGTATTATTGATGCATTGTACGCACATGAGGTTTTTTGAGTAACTTTTCGAAATGGGCAGAAATGGCAGACCATTAGCAGAAAACAGACTCGAATATTAGAATTCTCAAAATATAATTTTGAATAAAAAACAGGAATCTCGAATAATTTCAGAATTGATGATAATATTATTTTGAATGATTTTTAGACAAGTTTTTAATATTACCTCTTATTTATAATTTTGAATGTTCTTTGATAATATAATTCAATATTGACGGATGAAGAATATCATAATATTCTAATAATATAGGTGGTAAATAGTTTTTGTAATTTCTTGAATATTGTTTTAGTAAATTACAGAATTTGAAATTGGAGAAATTGCTTCTTTTCCTAATATCAGTTAATCTAACAAATATCACTGAGATTTCGAGTACATTTTTGGATTGACTTTGATATCTGCTATACTGTGATACGTACCAAATATACTGTGAACATGAAATATGCAAATTTTTATATAAGCTAATATTACTGTGTGTGTTTTTGGCTAAATAAAGAATTGTTGTATTTAAGTTATGTTTTCTATCCCTCTACCAATAACGACACAGAACTGAAAAATGTATTAGATATATTTAGATATATAAGGACATCAAGTTTTTGTGCTTACGGCTCTGAATGACATATTTAAGAAAATAAACACTAGAACATTCATTCGAAAAATTCAAATTAAAAAAAAAGAATAAGTATATATATATATATATATATATATATATATATATATATATATATATATATATATATATATATATATACTAAACATCATAAAGAAATACTTCATGATATCGAGCACACTCATCTTACAAGTAGCAGGGTTGCATCAGCTTTATTAACTCCATTGTTTGCATTATAAATAATTATATTTATTTATGCATAATTATAAATAATTACAACAAACGCCTTTTCCTAGAAATGGTTCATATCAAAAAGACAGGAAATTGTATTAACAAAAAATCTGATACAGATAATTTGAGCAGACAATATATATATATATATATATATATATATAAATCTCATGGGTTCTTCTGATTGATTGCTCATATTCTGATATCCTATTCACCGAAAAATCCATTCTAAATACATAAAAAAATTCATTCTCTTTTCGTTGGTCATAAAACTTCGGCCAACGTTATGCATTTTAAGAAACGCCCTTAAAAACATCTGGGAACACTCCACTTGAAAAGCGAAATTGAGAAATACAGTCATTGTCGTCGCTTCCTTCGACTACCTAGCACGTAGAATGCAGTAATATTCCAACCCAATGCATTTGGGAACACTTGTACTTATTTTCATAATTCAAAAAACTAATGTACTTTCGGACTAACTTCACAGTAATTGTAAGAAAAAACTTTTTATAGTGCCTTGCTATATAAACGGTTAATTTTTGTACTATTTTAGCCCTGAAGAAGAAAATAAACATTTTCGAAAGCTTGGAAAATACTAAAGAGGTAAACCTGTCATTTAAACACTGAAAATACATAACAGTCGTTAAAATCGCGAGGGAACTCACTAACGCGAAACGACATTTAAAAACATTGACATTTAAAAACATTTTACGATGACATTTGTCCAATAGACGTTCCAATTTAGTAGATACCTTCGGGTATAGAAGACATGTGAACGCTCTATGCTTGCTGCATCTATGATCTAAGAGATGTTTTCTATTGATTCCTATAAATGGAATTGTGAAGTATTACTTAACGATATTCCACTTGGAGTCATGAGAAGAAGCTGGGGGATCGAAATCGTTGCCTCACTTCGATGGAAGTGGTGCGACTGACGAGTTTCTTGCAGAACGAAACATCTATCTCGCACCTCCGTCAGGTGTAGCATCAATTTCAATCATAGTACACTTTCACATATCTAGCTCTACTATAACATTTTTATGGTTAATCTGAATTTTTCGAATGAATGTTCTAGTGCTAATTTTCTTGAATATTTCATTCAGTACCATTAGCACACGAAACATTAAGAAAATAATGAAACCTCATGATTTAGTAATGGTTCATATTGCATAAAATCGAGTAGAACGAATACATACAAAACTGAAAAGCGAAACAACTTAGAGAAAAATTCATACCATTTATTTTTTATTATTTTTACTGCAATTAATTAATTGCAGTGAATGCTATATACGTCATAAACGCACACAAATATGCAAAAATCAAAAATACAGCCCTATATAAACTTGAAATAACTGAAAAACACGATTTTAACTACAACAACACGAAGATTTTGAAAACTCAGATAGACAAAAAATGTGGTGAATTTTAGAAATGTTAAATATTCCTCGAAATTTGGAAATACATTAATAGAAGAACATATATAAACATCTCAATTATATCTAAAACGGATTGATGAACCTCACAAAACACTCATAGATCATAAGTCATCAAACAACATATCTCGAAACTCATTATTTCCTCATCTATCGTCAATTTCACACACATAAACCCAAAATAGATATTTAAATATAAATTTTCTGGATGGGTATATAAAATCGCAACTATATGAAATTGAAATTTTGAAAATTATATCACACTTATTTGAATCACCTGGCTTGTGAAGAAGACTAATAAACTTCCGAAGTGAATACTGAGCAATGCTTTTGCCCTTTTTAGTATTTCTGTAAAAAATGAAGTGGCAAAAAAAACAAGTTGATTTTCGAAAAAAATAAGTTTGACGTTTTGATATCCATAGTAATTTATACCATTCAATTATTAATTAGTTTTGACAAAGTTGTGAAATACAAAGAAACAGGCAAACGGAGCAAAAACAGGCTATTTTTCAACAGGCTATCTGTTAAACGTCAACAAAAATCTTTAAAGATAATTGATGAATACCAGGAAAAGCAGAGGGCCCAGTAATAACCCCAGTAGAAGTCCTCATTGAGAAGTATTAAATTAACAATACTGGTACAGAACGTCATTACTTCAGCTTAAGAAAATTATTATCCTATCAACATTTTACGAACGGAGGTGAATATGTGAACAGTCGTGATATTGACAACATATAATATCTTTGTTTCGAGAGAACGTCCTCTGGTTTTGATACGAAGCAAGTTTTTGCTTCTCCAGAAGGTACGGTCAGTTGATCGGTCTGAAGAACAACATACAAAATATTTATCTTTTTAGAAAATTGACTAAAAGGTCAAATTCTGCGATGAAGATTTTCACTTTCCCAATTCTGCGGATTTTTGAAATGAAATAATTCATTTTGTCGTGAATCTGAATTCAACGGAAAATAAGCCTTTCATTTTATAATGAATTATTCGATTAAATTTCATCGAAAAAAGTGGCCATTGATAAGGTTGATGCAATGAATGGCTGAATAGAACAAGTTTAATGTGGTGATCACAATCTAGCGGGTGAAAGAATGTCAATTTGAAAGAACGAATTTTGCTGAAAATTTTCTGTACTCAAATTCTGATACTGTTTTTCGTAGACCTAAATAGGAATTTTTTCTGACTACATGAATCATCTTCCTAATTGTAGAGTTTTTCAATTTCTGTTGTTTTAAACAAATCCTGTCTCATGGAGTTCAGTTATCGATTTTTCCAATACATTCTGCGTAACTGAATATAACTCATTATTTATCATTGAACAAATGAATCGAATGCTTGTACGAAACAGCCTCAATTCCATAGTACTTTACGAAATATATTTATTATGAAAAAGTAAATGTTGTGAAAGAATAACAACTAGAAAATTGTTCACTGAAGTTGATAAATACCCAAGAATGTCAGAAAATTTTTTTTCTGCTCTCTTTCAAAGTGTATTCTCACACACATAACAAAAAACATCGGGGTGATTTACACAGGTACGTCTGCTTGTGGATGCCATTTCAGTTTAGTGTCTTGATACTACAAAACGACCAAAATTTACACAAAATGATAGCACAACTTCACTTGGGAAAACTCAGTAATATACTAAATCAAGTACAGCCAAGCTGGTATAGAAGTATCGGGTCATAGGCAATTACAGGTATAAAAGTAATTAAGAGCATTGTATTGAGTAGTTCCTAGTATAGGAACATTGGGTCAGGGACAATTCCAGGTATCCATTTGGCTAATTACATTCTGGGAAATTTCTATTTTGACGATTAAGTACATATTTATCTCTTTATTTGTTGTCCTTTATCAGAAAAAAATACATCATTTAACCTGTAACGTGTATCTCAAAAACTAGAGCTGATAGAGGAAATCTGGTGGCATTTTTGGAATCGGCACATTAAAAACATCTAAAATCAGATGTTAGATTTCTGGCACCAAATTTTTTTTCATTTTGTTGGCCTGTGTTATTTATTCGACATATGTTTCGGCTCTATGCCCTTTTCAAGAATATTATAGCTTCATTGTTGGTTGGAAATTGACTTCAATTTCACAAATCTTTCGTAAAACTGGTATTCTGCTGTATTTCCATCGAATGTGTCTCTGATTGTGTTTATGTTGATGGTTTCTTCCATTTTCACCCGGAAGGATTTATAATTCGTTTAGTTTTCTTGTGCTTTGCTTAATAACATAAGTGTGAAGGTTTCTTGGGAGTGAGCACAGCTTAAACTTGATGGAGTAATTATTTATTCGACATATGTTTCGGCTCTAGTCCTTTTTCAAGAATATTATAGGTTCATTGTTGGTTGGAAATTGACTTCAATTTCACAAATCTTTCGTAAAACTCTTTTTTTACTCTAGTTTCACGAAAGATTTGTGAAATTGAAGTCAATTTCCAACCAACAATGAACCTATAATATTCTTGAAAATAGCCTAGAGCCGAAACATATGTCGAAAAAATTACTCCATCAAGTTTAAACTGTGCTCATAGAAAACCTTCACATATATATATATATATATATATATATATATATATATATATATATATATATATATATATATATATATATATATATGTAATATAAAAATGAATCGCAAAATGTGTTGGTAAGCGCATAACTCAACAACGCCTAGACCAATTTTGCCAATTCTTTTTTTTTAAATGTTCGTTGAAGTCCAAGAATGATTTTTACGGCAAGAAAAATTCGAATAATGGCTGGACCGATGTCACTATTTTTTTTGTTGAGTTTATTATTGTCAGAGAAACATTTTAAAAAATTGCGTATAAAATTAGAAAATTTAAGAACACTGAATTAACAATATAAGTAGGAAATAATTATTAATTCTCAAAATGGGGATGTAAAAAAACTGAATACCTTATCACACATCACGGTTATTTCAGAGCTATTACAACTAATATTGAAACTTCAATTAAATATAAAATTTGGGTAAGTTTGAATAGACTTACATAGCTATGAGTTACTAACATAGCACGTGGTATATTTGCTTATAAAGAAGAATACATAATTTTCTTTAATTAACAGTTCAAATTTCGTGTTTGAAAATACTAGCTATTAGATGCACGAACTTGAGTCCGAGAACAGCAAGTTAAATAGTAATGGGAATGCAGTAATAAAAATTGGTAGTAGGGAAAGATTATTCATTTCGAAAGTTTTCGCAGTCAATATTATAAGAAAAATTCATTTACGATATGGTCATATTGGACCGACACATATTTCATCTAAAATGAGGCCTTTTTGCTTTTGTTATAACTTAGATAACATCATAAAAGAGTTCTGTAATGAATGTGAAATATGCAAGAAGAATAAAACACGGAAATGCCGAACTTTGGGATTGTTATCTCAGTTAGGTCCAGCTGAAAAGCCTTTTGAAATCATGTCTTTAGATACAATCAGTGGTTTTTCTGGTTATGGATCTTAAAACTTATGTAATGTAAATGTCAATGAATGTAAAAAAGTATTTACATTCATTAGTGGATCAGTTTATTAGATTTGCTTATACATACATTTCATGAGGACAAAAAAGTAAAGTATCATAAAATTCTTAGAACCAATTGTAAAAAGAAATCGTATTAAAATTTTGTTGGCGGATCAATATCCTTCAATAAATTCAAAAGAATTCAAACATTTCTTAAAAAAATATAACATCAACATGATATTAACTGCTGTGGATTGTCCAGCATCGAATGGGTTGAATGAACGTTTAAATCAAACTTTAGTCAATAAAATACGATGTAAAATAAATGAACAGTCGAATCGTTCATGGCCAGCGATTGCTAATGAATGCACTGAATAGTATAACAATACTACTCATAGTGTAACAAAATTCTCTCCAAAATATTTACTGCATGGTGTTCAATCGCATATAATTCCGAAGAATCTGTATACTAAATCTAGCTTGGCTAGAGATAGGGAATTAGCATATCAAAATTACAGAAGGAAACATAATATAAATAAGTCAAGGATTGACAGGAACAGAAAGAATATGAACTTTAATATCGGTGATGATGTGTATGTAGAGTTAGGAAATCGAATGAATAGAGGGAAGTTAAAAAGCGTACGAACAGGTCAAAATAAAATAGTAGATAAAAAGTGTCTAATGTATTATAAAAAGTAAATTCAGGTCATAGGAATAAGTGTGAATATGTACATATTAATAAGTTATCCCCTTATTTCTAGCTCTGAGGGGGGGAGATGTAAAATGATAAGAGTCTCCTCATATCATTTGTATATAGTTGTATATAGTTAATGTGAAGAAGAATGAGAATTATATCTGTGAATGGGTATCTTTCAAGAGGAAGGGAGAAACTTCATTTCAACAGACAGAATTCAACAGATTCCTTTTCAAACTAAGAGAGATATCCAGATAAGATGTATCTGTAAAATAATAGAAATAGATAGTGTTAAGATTGTATAGAATATAAGGACTTCGAATTAATTTTTCTTTTAGGTAAGTTGAACTTGATAATGTAAATGAATATTGTAAATAAAAGTTATATTTCTTTTAGAATAAATCAATCGTTTGAAATATACCTGAATACAATCTAATATATATATATATATAAATATATATATATATATATATATATATATATATATATATATATATATATATATATATATATATATATATATATATATATATATATATATATATATATATATATCAATGATATATTTCAAATATTGGGATTTTTTCGTGAAGCGGTCTGTGGAAAAATGAAAACTCTTACGTTCTCGTTAACTCAATATTTCGTTGAATATAAACTTAAATTCAAACACTTGAACTTATGATTGACACTTTATTGACTACATAGCATGACGCGTTTCGTCGTTACAAACGACTTCTTCAGATGCTTTCAGAATAATAACAACATTTTGAAAAACACAGGTATATATATCAGGGAATTTTGGTATTCAATGGTTCTGGTTTTACCTAAGATATTCCATTCTGAGAAATAATTTACTATTTCTCTCTATATTGTGTAGAATTTTGAAGTTCGTATCAAAAGTATGGTTTTCTGTTAATGAATGGTTAGCATAATTCGAATTACTTTTATTATGGGCGAAGCTATATTTATGTTCCTGTATTCTAGTACCGAAATTTCTACTAGTTTTACCTATATATATATAATATATTATATATATATATATATATATATATATATATATATACCGGGACATGTTCCACAATGCAATTGGTAAACACCTGATTTGTCTTGTTCAAATCAAGTGTTTACCAATTGAATTGTGGAACATGTCCCGGTAATATATATATATATATATATATATATATATATATATATATATATATAGGTAAAACTAGTAGAAATGTCGGTACTAGAATACAGGAACATAAATATAGCTCCGCCCATAATAAAAGTAATTCGAATTATGCTAACCACTTATTAACAGAAAACTATACTTTTGATACGAATTTCGAAATTCTACACAATATAGAAAGAAGTAGTCAATTAGATTATTGGGAAATAATGGAAATAAATCGGCTTAAAAATTCTGGAAACTTGCTCAATGAACAGATAGAATTAAACAATTCACCCTTGTTAAACCTTTTCAGGTAATAGAAATTATTTCCCAGAATGGAATATCTTAGGTAAAACCAAAACCATTGAATACCAAAATTCCCTGATATATATGTACCTGTGTTTTTCAAAATGTTGTTATTATTCTGTAAGCATCTGAAGAAGTCGTTTGTAACGACGAAACGCGTCATGCTATGTAGTCAATAAAGTGTAAATCATAAGTTCAAGTGTTTGAATTTAAGTTTATATTCAATTATAATGGATTTATATCAAGTAAACGCCAACACTATTAAATCAATATTTCGTTACTGTAACTTTGTGACTTCATCAGAAGTAAACTAAAATGAAATGAAATAACATGAATTAAAAAGGTATAAAGGGAACACATCACAGAATTTACAGATATAGAGTCTCAGGACCATAAAAAGATATAAGACCAACAAAGTCGCTCCGTGGGTACCGCACAACTAAGTGATGATAGTATGTGGATATTTTATATACTTTTTATGATTCGGCAATATATGTTACTGCGTTGACCCGTATCAGTTTTATATTTAACACAATTTTTGTTTTTCACTATATTACACATTTCCAGAAAAAGTCTCGTTTTATAATTATTATCCTGGTCAATAATTCTCACGTTGTTGATGTCGAATATATGTCCTGTATCACTATGGTGTTGCACCACTGCACATGAATTTTTACCTAAACGGCAATCCTCTTATGTTGTGTTATGTATTGTTTCAGCCATTGATTAGTTTGCCCGACATAAGTACCGTTGCATTGTGAGCAGGATACTTCATATACGACACTGTTTCTTTGCATGGTTGGAGTTTTATCCTTTAGTTTGGAGAACAATTGAGAAATCGTAAATATGTGGTAGCTTGTGATTATCAAATCTGGAAATTGTTTGAATAAGGCCTTTAGTCGTAATGAGAGTTGATTTATATATGGTTTTTTCTGTACTTTACTCGAAGTCGTTCTATATGTTCTGTAGGATTATCATAGATATTAAGTTGTATATAAGAAACTTCAATATATGCTTCGGGTATCCATTATTAAGAATAATATACAGTATTTTAAATTTTTTTTTGCAGAAACATTTCATCACTTATATGTGTTATTCTGTTCTTCATAGCAATAACATTATTGTATTTTTGGTTCTTAGGACGATGGGTCGTAGTTGAGGAATTTTCCAGATGATGTTGCAATACCAGTCCAAAATAATATTGCCAATATCAAGTCTGATCAATTTTTTGTCAAGAAATGGCACACTCTGTTCTGTTTCTGTCTCTATCGTAAATTGCACATGGTCATTGGCAGAGTAGAAGATCTTATTGATTGCCCAAATAATATCATCAACATATTTATATATCATAGGTAGACTATAATGGAAGCTTAGGAATGATCTTTTTCAGGAGGAGATCTAATACCAGTTGTACTAGAATGTTACTGATAGAGGATACCATAGGGGTGCCAAAAATTTGTTTATAATAACCGTCGTTGAAAGTGAAGTATGTGTTATTGAAAACGAAACTGATTATAGTCAAACAACTTTCTTGTGGAAGAGAAGTGTAATTTCATCATCTTCTGCCATTCGATTGTTATAATTGTTATCAGTAGATCTAATGGAATGTTCGTAAATAGATATATGACGTCTAATGAAACTAATACGGAGTCATTGGTTTTGTATCATTACGAATCATGTTGACAAAACTGACTGTGTCTTTGATATTAATTTCGTCATAATCTTCTTCATTGAAAGCCTCACATAAGTTGTAGAGTTAACAGAATTTATGATGGGTCTCAGTGGGATATTCAGCTTGTGAATCTTCGGTAAACATCTGTGTAAAGTACAATTTAGAAGATGTCGAATTATATTTGGTTAATTTACGAGGAAGTTCTTCAGGGATATCTTTTACATTTTCAGTTATTTGATTAAATCATTGTATTTTTTTAAACTGATAGATTGGGCCTTTCTGTATCTTTTTATATGTTTTTGATCCTGAAATAGTTCTTGGGTTCTGTTATTATATTCGCTTTTGTTCGTAGTAATACAGGACATATATTCGACTTCAATAACGTGAGAATTATTGACAAACACAATTATTATGAAACAAGACGTTTTCTGGAAATGTGTCATATAGTCAAAAACAAAAATTGTGTAAACTATAAAACTAATACGGTTCAACTCAGTAACATATATTACCGAATCATAAAAAGTACTATGTAAAATATCCACATACTATCATCACTAAGTCGTACGGTACCTACGGATGTCTTTGTTGGTCTTTGAACGTCCTGAGACTCTATATCTGTAAGTTCTAAGATGTGTTTCTTTTATCTTTATAATTAATCTGATTTGATTTTATTTTAGTGAAGTCACAAATTTACAGTGACGATATATTGAGTTAACGAGAAGGGAAGAGTTTCCATTTTCCCACAGACCGCTTCCTGAAAAAACCACAATATTTAATACTTAGTACGATCGATAATAATACTCCTTTATATATATATATATATATATATATATATATATATATATATATATATATATATATATATATATATATATATATATATATATATATATATATATATATATATATATATATATATATAATATATTTTCATTCCTCAATCACCTTAACGTACAATAATGAGCTCCGTTTAAGTTTCAGTCATTCTTGAGATATTTATGATTGATTCATTTTTAATGTTAACTCCTTTTGATCTGAATCTATGATATTTAGCGGCCAGCAGCGTACCCATTATCCCCCAATAACTGTTCATTATCCACCTTGTCGCTAGGCATTGTGTTAAACTGGACACAACAGCCATTCTCGTTATGGTAGTGTCAAAGCATTAATAATTGAGGGTTCAAATCCATTAAAATAATGGTTCTATATAGAAAAGTATGTTTTCATTTATGAAACGACGTGTACATTCATCGTTTATTGCTTATCGCTTAGCAACAGAATGGTTTATCATGTTTGAAAGTATTTCATTACGTGACGAGATGCCATGTTGTTTGAAGAAAAAATCATAAAAATTCGGATCAATAAAATTTCATCATAATCTAAAGAACATGGAACGGCTGATAGTGTTCATATGGTTGCTTGTTTATTGTTCAGCTCAACAAATTCAAAAAATTTATATTTGTAAGTTGAAATTTCATAATCTTAAGTTGATTTTAAGAGAGTTGAATTTAAATCACTTAAATGAGGAAAAAATGTTGTATTTGCTTTTTTATACATATGTGCGATTTAATACCGACACTACGTTCGATCTTCGAGATACTGTACGAGTATATCGATCTGTTGTTGGTCCTTTTGGACCTCTTTAGCATTTACTCTTCGTTATTATATCAACTTGTTTCTTTGCTATTTTAGAAAGTTTCATCCTGTAGATATGTGCATGAAACTTTGCTCGTCGTTTCCTGATTTCTCCCATTATTATATTTATATTGTAATAAAGTTCATTTTGAGGTTTTTTTTAATCCAAATGCAGTTTATATTGATTGCTACGTAAATATTTTTGCGAAGTTTCCGTTCCTGTTTTTCTATTTAACCTGTTTTTGGATGCGTAGATTGCTTCTGGAAAAAATATACGCAGCTTTATATATATATATATATATATATATATATATATATATATATATATATATATATATATATATATATATATATATATATTAATATATAAGAAAAAGTTGTCGTGCTAATGGTACTGTATGAAATATTTAAGAAAATGAGCACCAGAACATTCATTCGAAAAATTCAAATTAACCAAAAGAATGTCATCGTAGAACAAGATGTCTGAAAGTGTACAATGTGTCTGTCGTTGAGTCTTGATAATGAGCTGAAACATGTCGACTCAACGTTGTAATATCATTATCATATGTCGACTGAAACAAAGACTGATATTGAGTCCTGATCATGATAGTCAAAGTCTGTCGTTGAGCCTTGATAATGAGCTGAAAAATGACGACTCAACGTTGTAATATCATTTTCATATGTCGACTGAAAAAAGGTTGACATTGGTTCTTGATAATGACAGTCAAAGTCTGTCGTTGAGTCTTGAAACATGTCGACTCAACGTTGTAATATCATTTTTATATGTCGACTGAAACAAAGACTGATATTAAGTCCTGATAATGACAGTCAAAGTCTGTCGTTGAGTCTGATGATGATCTCGAAACATGTCGACTCAACGTTGTTATATCATTTCTATATGTCTACTGAAACAAAGACTGACATTGAGACTTGATAATGACAATAAAAGTCTGTCGTTGAGTCTTGATGGTCAGCTGACCGCTCGAAACATGTCGATTCAACGTTGTAATATCATTTCATTATTCAATATATTTGGGAAACATTAAGCCAGGAGTTTGATTTGAATTTTTACTTCTAGTATTTCTCCTATCCAGCTTTCTGATGAGAAAATATAATCTAAAATACATTTCATCATCTCATATATCTCATCATTCCGGTAATGTATTGCTGCCGAATGAAGCCTTCATTTTACGGAATTGACAAAAAGTAATTCGAAATTTGGAACTGTGCAACCCTTTGTCTTCGACATGAATCCTTATTGAGAACCAATATACTAAATATTACCTCTAAATTGCTATAAACTGAACTAAAAAAAATAATAACTGTGACATTGAAGGTGACCTGAGTCATGGTTTGAATTCACGTTATGCTCGGGTATAATGAAAATAGGAATATAATCCGACTTGTATTATAATTGGCTTACAATTAGTCCTGGTTTTCTTGAAGCACCAATTTTGCTAATTTGGGCTTGAATATTAGCTTAAATTCAAACACTTGAACTTATGATTTACACTTTATTCCCTTCTTCAGATGCTTACAGAATAATGAAAGTCGTTTGTGATGAATGTCTTTGTGAGAAGAAGTCGTTTGTAACGACGAAACGCGTCACGCTATGTAGTGAATGAAGTGTAAATCATAAGTTCAAGTGTTTGAATTTAAGTTTAAATTCAATTTTAATGGATTTACGTAAAGTAAACGCCAACACTATTAAATATAATTTGGGCTTCTTGTGTTTCCATCTGACGTCTTCCTCTTGGTTTCTCAGGGAGGCTAAGAGGAGTTCGGGTTTGCTGGAAGGGTTGCGGACATTCTCTCTACATTGCAACCCTGTTGTGTTTTCTACTATTCCTATATTTTTCGATTTCAAAATTCATACAATAATTGAGATAGGGTAAGAGGTTTCTTAATTTTTTTATCCATGCAGTGTACGTTAATGAAGATCAAAATTTTCTTGCTGAAGAAGCTGTAAATGGAGCTGTTGCTTATGTTAATAAGAATGAGAGTTTCGGAATCAGCGTTAATATAACCAGAGTTATTACTAATCGGACGGAATCAGTTGAGTTACTGCAAGCACGTAAGTAGGATTTACTCATGCAATTTTTATATGAATAAATAAACAATTTTGGAAAATTTTTTTTGAATGAAACTGATAATTAATAATACATAAAATAGCTTATTAATATTATTTCATGTGAATCGTATCTTGCCGATATTTCTTCGAAGGTTTAGGTTGAATAAAAACAGTGTTCACAACTTTGTCAAAACTTATGATTTACAACGAAACGTTAACAAAAATGAAGATTTTTGCTATTCAATTAGCTTGTTATTGTAGAAATATATGAAAAACTTTAACGTTTTGTTGTTATATTACAACTTTGTCAAAACACACACACTTATTTTTAGAAAAATCAAATTAGTTTTTTTGTATCTTCACTTATTGATTTTCATTATCAGAGGAATATTTCTGGCTTACACACACACACACAACAATATACATATTCTATATATATATATATATATATATAAATATATATATATATATATAGTTTTTATATATATATATATATATATCAATAAGTATATAATATATAATATATATATATATATATATATATATATATATATATATATATATATATATATATATATATATATATATATATAATATATATATATATATCTATACATATAAGTACATATATATATATATATATATATATATATATATATATATATATACATATAAATACATGATATTAAAAAAGGTAAACTACAACTTTCTTTCTATAATTTTTTTACGAATAATTCAAAAGGATATTGTAGCTGAGTTGGCCATGTGAAACATGAACTAGGTATGTGTTGTTTCCATTATCTTTCAAGGGATAAATGTTAGAGAATATTGAAGTAGGTGCCCACAGTTATTGTAAACATAGGCACCGTTTCACTGTTTCTTTCTACAAGGTTCTATCAGTTACGTCACGTCAAACAAACCAGAGGCATTGACTTCAATCGAATAAGCTCTTATAAAACATAAGACAGAATTATAATGTTAAGTCGTATGTATATATTATGCATAGATTACTATATATATCCAATCTTAGGAATCAATAGAAAGAAAAGATTAATACATATAACGTTGAAATATTCACAGGTCCTTATCAATTGAGATACTACTTTTTAGAACTTAACTTTATGAACAATTTCATCTACTTTGGTGAACTAATGCCATCTACGTTGCGGTAATAGACGGTCGGTTTTACCTTTCTAGAGGTTTGCTATCAAGAACTAATAAAAACATGAAAATATCTACTATAAGAAAATTAATACTATAGTTAGTTAATACTCGATAGTCATAGTGTGTGAAACTTTCAATGTTAGACGAATTTTTTTTTTCTATTGATTCCTAAGATTGGAGATGTATAATAATATATGCGTACGACTTAGCAATATATTTCGATATATTGTTAAATCTTTCATATTCTATTTATAGTACTAGCAGACCCGGCGAACTCCGTTTCGCCACCAGATGGCTTCGTTTTATGTAACATTTCGTTTGATGATTAAAAGATGAAGAAAATTTTTTTTTTGTTTTATATCTGAAAAGGAAAAATTTTATTTCATTTCACAACAGTAATGAATTCATTTCGATTACAAAAATGAAATGTTATTTAGTTGAACTTCTCTAAGAAAATGAAAGTGAATCCAAAGTAAATACTGAATCGAAGCGTTATACGTGTCCACAAATTATCCGTTTCATTGAAGTGCTCTTTGGTAAACCACATTTTTTGTTTTTTGGTCTGACGTTAACACAAACAATGCGGATGGTTTCCCAACTCGTGAACACGCAACGTATAACTGCCCATGTGAAAAACAATGATTTTCTAAATTTATACCGCAAACACTAAGCGATTGGCCTTGCGACTTGTTAATTGTCATTGCGAACGCAAGGCGAACTGAAATTGCAATCGTTTGAAGTCAAACGGAAGATCAATCGGAATCATTCGTATTCGAGGAACACATATATTTTCACCTGCGTACTTTCCGTACGCAGTTATGTTACAATGGTTGCCCCAATCAAATTCGGCATAAGTCTTTTTACCGAAAGTCGAGTACCGTTGCAAAGTCGCGGTGGATTCAAATTACGCAATATCATAATAACTGTACCAACTTTGAGTTGCAAGTTATGTGGTGGAAATCCTAGTAACTCCAGAGAGTTCAAAAACTCCGTTGGATAATTTAGTACATCATCGGGATTTGTTATGGAATCAACGGATTTGTATGTCACCAAATCGCGAGCAATTTTTGATTGAATGGTGAAATTCAGTGCGTGTACATCATTATTCTTTGCGGCAAGAATTGCTCGTTGACTTAACCAAGCATAATTCTGATAATTCTCACTAATGTTTGGGAAAACATTTTCAATAAGAGCTAATTGAGAGTCTACAAATCGCCAAAAGTCGTTGGTAAGAGTGATTAATCCAGATGTCGCATCAACTGGGACTTTGATCATTTTGAAGTTGAACTTTCATATTAGTGGTTAGCTTTAATATTTTTACGTTATACCATAAAGGTGATGCCTTTAGGCAAGCATTCAATTCATCTGGAGGCGTTCCACGGGGAATTACTGGCAACGTCTGCCTGAAATCGCCTGCCAACAATATCATTAAGCCGCCAAAGAAATAAACAGCTATAAAAAATAAGGGAGATTCGTAGAAGGGTGAAAATTTATGGTTGTATGTATTTTTGTATGTTGTATCATGAAAAAATAAAAACTGAAAATTTTGTCAAAAAAATAAAAAAAAAATTTAGGGGTGGCCTACCCCTAACATTTAGGGGGATGAAAAATAGATGTTGGCCGATTCTCAGACCTACTCAATAAGCTCACAAAATTTCATGAGAATCGGTCAAGCCGTTTCGGAGGAGTTCGATTACGTACCCCGTGACACAAGAATTTTATATATTAGATATGCATACGACTCAACAATATATTTCTGTCTTATGATTCCTGAGAGGATGTTTGAAAATTGAAATCGATGTCTATCGTGACGTAACTGAAGAGTGTCTTGTAGTACGAAACATTGAATAGCTTCTTACGGTTTCAAGAAATACGGGCACCTATTGCAATATTATCTAGCATTTATTCCTTGGAGGGTAATGTGGGACATCACATTGATCATGTTTCACATAGGCAGCTCTGCTATAATATCCTTTTGAATAATTCTGAATTGAAAATAAACTACTATACTTTACTCTAAAATTATAATTCGAAATATGAATGGACTTATTCACAAAATATTAATATAATGAAATCTTCATCCAAAGAAATCTTCAATGTCAAAGTTTTGACAAAGCTACCATTCGTATATTGCAGCTTTTATTTGATATTTGCTATTGGAAAAGAGTGAAAAAAATGCCCCATATTTTTACAGCTGCTCCTCATTCAAATAATCACCTACCAATTTATATGATTATGAATTACCTTATGTTCGATGCACGAGTCGACAGCTCATATTCTAATAATTGGAGACGTTTCTTCTAATTGTTTTTGTGTTAAATATATTACAAAATCTCAAGAATCTAGTATCTACATTGAATTTATATTTTTCAGTATGTAGAACGTACGCTAGTATGCTTGAAACCTCCACACCACCACATTTGGTCTTAGATACAACACTGACCGGTCTTTCATCGGAAACTGTTAAGTCTTTCACGGCATCTTTGGGATTGCCAACTATTACTGCGTCTTTTGGCCAAGAGAGAGATCTGATTAAATGGAGAAATATTGATGATGACGAGAAGAAATATATGATACAGATTAATCCACCGAATGATATAATTCCTCAAGTGATAAAACACATCGTAAAAAAGCAAAATATCACAAATGCTGCTGTGATCTTCGACTCGTCGTTTGGTAAGCATTTATATCATCTTTTCTGTTGAAATATGGTGAATATATGAAAGCTTTCTATGTCAAAAAAAAATTCGATAACATTACAGTAGTCCCGGGTTATCCGAAAACCTTTTGCAGAACATTGTCGGGCTATCGAGTTTGTCGGATTATATACTACTGCGTAAGACGCCCTATCGTCCGGAATTTCTTTGAGAAAGACTTCTTTGTAATCCGACAAATTTCAGGTTAAAGCAATAAGATTTCATCTGAATTGAAATTCATACTACATAGGCATAGATGACACGCAGTTTTCTCTTATCTCTTAGTGAAACATTAATTTAAAAACTATAAACTAAAATTAACACACTTAAGTTTAACTAAATATAATGAGAAACTCTTCATATGATTCGGATGGCTAATCCATTATCAAAAGTATACAATATTACTGACTACGTAATATTATATACGTTTGATACTTGATCAAAACTCTTAGTCTAAGTTTCGAAGTATTTCAAATAAAACTCTCAGGGAGTTATACAAATGTTGTCAACGAGAACGAACTTATCACTTTTGAGAGTGAGTATTAACTGTGCTTCGAAAAATCATTGAACTTGTTGAATGATACCTAATAAGATACAATTGTTTCATCCTTATTAGGAATCATCAGTCTTATTGAATCAACCAATCAAGAGTCGATAACTTTCTTAACGACCCCAGGTCCTATATCTAAATAGGAATACTGGGGACTGTTTATAAGCCTTTTCTTCCATAGAGGGAGCTCTCGCGATTAGTTCACGAACTAATATTCTCCTCATTCCGATATAGGACCTGGGGGCGTTTTGAAAGTCATCGATTTTTTTGTTTCGACAATATTTGTGTTGACAGCTCTCTGAGAGTTTTATTTGAAATATTTCGATATTTCGAATGAGAGAGACTATATATATATATATATATATATATATATATATATATATATATATATATATATATATAAGGAATGAAGAATTTTCTTGCGGTGAAAAGTATAAATAACAAAAAACACAATTATCGGTATAGCCCGCAACTCAATTGGAAACAGCTGTTGACACGTGTTTCGAGCTTATTGTCTCTCCTCAGAACGGCGTAGCCAAGTTCAAGGTGTACGAACCTGGAGATGGAATCAACAACAAAAGAACACACCTGCAAAAGTCTCCACTGCTAGGTTTCCACGTGAACTCTCCGGGTTTGGAGATTTGGTCAACGTATCGCCAATGTGGCGGCGACTATTTATCCTATTTATATATATATATATATATATATATATATATATATATATATATATATATATATATATATATATATATATATATATATATATATATATATCTAATAATATTTTGCATTTTCAGTGATGGAACATAAATACAAGTCCTTATTTCAAAACATAGCCACTAGAAACGTTATAACTTCATTAAATGAAGCGATACTATCAGTTCAAATTCAGCAGTTGATGGCACTAGATTTGGTGAACTTTTTCATACTAGGGCGGATCAAAACACTCAACACAATTTTGAATTATGCGTCTGAGATAGATATATTGAAGAAAAAATATGCTTGGCACTTTATTACTTCAGATACAGCCAACTTGACCTGCAATTGTAAAAATTGGTCTCAGGTTCTTCATGTGAAGCCACTGGTTGATTCCACTGAACAGGAAGCTTTGATAAGGTTGAAGAATATTTATAATATGGAAAGCATTGCAGAGATCACATCAGTATTTTATTTCGATTTTGCTCTACGATCATTTCTAACAGTAAGGTAAGATGTATTGGTAATTTTCAGGAAATATGTAATAAATACTCATGACAGGTAGTACCTGAAAAACGCAAAATATCACAAGAAAAACAGTTTGAAGAAATCATATTGAAGACATGGCGAACTTATCACTACTATGTCATAATTTATATGTTTCTTACCGTTCATCAGTCTTCTCTTATCCAATGTTGGATAGCTTCATTTCTTCCATGCTTCTACGTATTTATCTTCTCCTATCCGTTTCTCTCTCTCATGAGCATTCTTTTTTTTTGGCCCCTCGGGGTCTCTGAATGATAGTACCCTTTATGATTAATCAATTATATTTTGCATCCCACGTGTCACTCACTACCACTTAAGGTAATATCCTATCTATGATGTCAATAACTGAGGTTTTCTTATGTACTTATTTCAGTCTTCAGGACAAATGGATATAGTATATATGGAGATAGCTTTAGTAAAACTGTTATAGATGTTCTACGTTTTGCTGTTTGAATGTATTGGAATATTTATCTTGAGATGAAAAATTAAATGAAAGATTGAATCTTCATGAATTTTCAGCGTTTGGATCTTAGTTTGCAGTCATGGGATTACCCTCTTCAAAATCTTCTCCCAGATTTATCCAATAATGTTCACAAATGATTCCAATATAATGGGTATTAGATAATAACATTTTCCGAATAAAAACAAAAATATACCATAAATAGCTAGCTCACAAAGACGAGGGCCTGTGGTGAACCTACCGTAGAAGATATTGCATTTAGGCCTAAATACAACTCAATACATACATTTTTATGCATACATAAAATTTAGGTAAAAAACTTCAAAATATTGTTCCACTCATCCCGTTCACCAATTACTATTTTCATCAATCTATGGATATATCTACTTTTTGTTTCAATTCAGTTTTTTGTTTTAATTTCGAATATTTTTCAATAAGAAGTATTTCTCAAGTCCAGAGGTATTTCATTATACGTTCTTGGACCAATATACAAGTGACTGCGTTGACAAACCGTTCACTAAATCTGCGTACATACAGTGAATATTCACTAAATCGAGTACCGACTTTGTGTTCTATGAAAACGTTTTCATTTATATTTTTCTTAGTAAAAATTCACACTGAGGCACGAATAAGTTCGTGCACAACCCATACATTAGAGAGTCGAAACAGCAGCTCTGTTGGAAATCTGATATCTTTGCCATGTATAATGTTCAGTAGCCATTTCTGTTGTATTTCCAACTTCCTCATAACATCATGTCTCTACCAGTGCTCTATAAATCACTGTCAGATGACGTGTATCCAGAACATGGGGCAGTTTTCTAAATTTTGGTAATAAACATCTGAGCTTACCAATCAATGTTCCAACTTGAAAGTTCCATCTGAGATGTGAATCCAGCACTATTCCAAGGTACTTACACTCATAAACGCACGGAATCGTATACTGTTCCGCAACTGTTAGTGGTAAGGACTGAGGTAATAAGTGCCTATTTATAGCAAATGGCATGTATTTGGTTTTTTCAACATTCAACGTTAAGTAATACTGTCTTAACCATCTGTCAATATTTACGAAATCAAGTTCTGCCTTTCTTTTTAGATCGGTTCAATCTTTCCCAGTATAAATTATAGCTGTATTATTATTTAAGAATTTGAAAATGTTTATTTTCTTCTACAGGGCTAAAATAGTACAATATAAACAGTTTCTATTGTCGAATATAACAAGGCACTGTCGAAAATTTTTCCTTACAGTTACTATAAAGTTGGTCTGAAAGTACATATGTTTTTTGAATTTTGAAAATAAGTACAAGTGTTCCCAAATGCATTGGGTTGGAATATTACAGCATTCTACGTGTTAGGTAGCTGAAGGAAGCAATGACATTAACTGTATTTCTCAATTCCGCTTTTCAAGTGGAATATTCCCAGATGTTTCCAAGGGCGTTTCTTACGTTGGCCGAAGTTTTATGAGTAACGAAAAGGAAAAGAATTTATTTTGTGTATTTAGAGTGAATGTTTCGGTAAATAGGATATCAGAATATGAACCATTATGTTGCTGATACAGATAATTAATAATAAATTAATCAATCAATCAAGAATCGAAGACTTTCAAAGCGCCCACAGGTCCTATATCCGAATGAGGAGAACAACACTTTGTGAACATTTACGTGAGCTCCCTCTAACGAAGAACGTATAAACTCTCCCTAGCGTTCGAAATTCCTACTCATGACAACATTAGTGCGAGTACTCAGAGGCTTCGTGGACATTTCATTCGAACACCACAGAAATATGTCTGCAATGGTTAAGAATGGTCCCATGCCTTATCGCTCCAGATCACGCCCCGACGGGCAAAAAAATAGCTTGTTTCAATATTCACAAATCATTCATACTAGTAATAATTGTGTAGACTATAACTGTATTGTTTACTAGTTATATTGTGTAGAAAGCTCCCTGAGAGTTTCATTTGAAATATTTTGATCAAGAGTCTCAGTATTTACTAGTATGAATAATTCGTGAATCATGAAACTAGCTATCCTTTTGCCCGCATTGAAATCCTAAAAATAAATTGGTTTTGAATGATTTTAGGTGCAATTAATATTTTTTATACATATTTTATGATGAACGAATAGATAATTGAGGTATCATGATATTTGAGAAAATTTCAAAATGAAATTGAAGTTTATAACTTTTGAGGTTATAAACTTCACAGTGAAATTTTTCTAAAGTTGCAGTTGAATGCTTTTTTGAATTCTTTGTTTACATTACAATTTTTTGTTATTTTACAAATACAAGGCGGAAAGTTATAACGTCATTGAAACTGAATTTATTTCAAGCAGGTAATATATATATTCGATTGAATACATTCTATTTGATTTGCGTTTCAGATCAATGTTAATAAATGGCACATGGACTAGAGGAAATTCGGAATATATAACTTGCGACGATTATACTGGAGAAAATACTCCACGTGCCGTAGGATTCGATTTAAGGAGTGCATTTATTGAGGTAACGATATATATATATATATATATATATATATATATATATATATATATATATATATATATATATTTAAAAATGTGCGTGAAGCGAAACGCGCTTACTTTCATTTGACGTTAAACGTCAAAATTTGCCAGCCATCTTGTTTACACAGCTGATTTCGTTTGTTTCTGCTAACAAACGTTGTTGGATAGGTACTTTACCTACCTATGTGTGTAAAATAGTGTAAAAATTACGCTTCAGATCGTGTAAGTATTGATATTTATATTGTTGATTAGTGATAAACCATTAATTTATTTCAAAAACAACAATGCATTAATGTGTATGGCTAAATATATATGAAAAACAGCGAATGTTTTTTCTGTTGATCTAAGAGGTTATGTTTATTTTGTACACATATTCAAATGTTCTTTTCTTATTGTTTTAGGTTTAAGAAGTAAACAATGTCACTTTCTAAGGAAAGTTTTTATGTCAAACATAAAAAGATGAAGACGTTACGTCAGTGTGGAGTCATTTTTTAGTCGACAAAATGGGTAGCTCGGCAAAATGTAAGCGTTGTTCAGCTATTTTAAAAACCTTAGGAGGATCAACCAAAGGCCTACATACTCATCTATTTTCAAAACATTCCATAAAAATAGATTCTGCTAAGGCATCTTCCTCAACAAGTCAAAATAATGAAGGACCACCTTCGAAAAGAAAAATGACCGACTATTTTGTTAAACCTGAATCTGATACTCTTGACGATGTTTTGGCCCGTATGACTGCGCTAGATGGTTTTCCTTTTAGCGTATTTGTGACATCAAAAGATTTAAGATCGTTACTGTTAGCAAAAGGGTACTCAGACTTACCTAAATCTGCTTCAACAATCCGCAACAGAGTACTAGACTATAGTGTAAAGATAAAAAAACAAATAACAGCTGAACTATCTACGTTGAAAAAAGAAGGACAACGATTCAGTCTAAGTTTTGACGAATGGACGTCTACGTCTAATAAGAGATATATGAATTTAAATATTCATTCAATAAACAAAAAGTGGAATTTGGGACTTATTCGAATTGATAAATCGCTGACCGCCGAAACTTGTGTTCATACTTTGAAAAAGCGGCTTTTGGATTTTCATATCTCATTAGATACAGATATTGTGGCAATAGTAACTGATGGTCCAAATGTAATGCTGAAGGTTGGAAAACTTGTTAATGCAGAACACCAAGTTTGTTTTGCACATGGTATTCATTTAGCCGTTTGTGATTTGTTGTATAAAAAGACACCTGTAAATGAGACTGCCAGTGATGATTTTGATGACTCGGATGAGTCGGATGATGATGAAGAACTAGACTCAGGATTAGTAATTGAAACTGGAAACGGTCGAGATTTGACTTATCGCAATATTAATGAATTAATAAAGAAAGTTCGTAAAGTGGTTCTTATTTTCAAAAGAGCATCCTTGAAGAATGATACAATACTTCAAAAATATGGAAAAAAAATATGGAAAAAAGAACATGGAAGAGAGCCTAATTTACTACTGGACTGTAAAACGCGTTGGAACAGTCTCTTTACAATGCTGGAGCGATTTGATCTTTTAAAAACTAGCGTAAAAAAGGCACTTATTGATCTTAATAATCCTGTACCATTTGAAGAGTCAGATTTCCAACTCATTAGTGAGATAATCAAGGTATTGGCACCCGTTAAATTATCTGTAGAAGCACTTTGTCGTTCTGATGCCAATTTGTGCACAGCGGATGCTACACTCAAGTTTCTTTTTCAAGAATTGCGTGACAATGACTCAATTTTGGCTTCTAAATTGAAGACACATTTATTGAACCGCTTGAAAGATCGTCGACGCAGTGAGTTAAGTGGAGTATTAAACTATTTACAAAATCCTCATACTGAGAAGACTGAGTTAGAGACTGATTGTGATTTAAAGGAGTTATTTTCAAGTCCAAGCAAGATGACTATAAAAAAACAGATTATTTTGTTACCTGGAAAAATTGAAAATAGTGATAATGAAGAAAATGACATGAACATTGAACCCACCAGTAAGACTGATTTAACATTAAAAGAAAAGCTTCAGAACGAAATAGAAAACAGTATGAAAATAATAAATCCTGAAGCATTTAAAGAAACTGATCTTTCTAAGATCATTAAACAAGAAATGAATCTTTTTGAGGCTAGTTCCACACGAGGTCATAATTTGGAGAAGGCTTATAAAAATTTATTGACGATTCCTCCAACTTCCATCGAGCCTGAACGCGCGTTTTCCGCTGCTTCATATTTGTGCAACAAATTAAGAAGCATGCTTTCGGATGAGACGTTGGATGCGTTGTTATTTCTTAGATTTTATTTTCGTGGCTTAAATAAGTAAATTATAGTTCCTGGTCTATTTTATTTAAAATATTAGTAGTCCTATTAACATTGATCTCTTTTGACAAATATAAGAAGTTGATTTTTTTAAGTTTATTGTAAAATATAAAATAAACAAACTAGGCAATAATTTTTATAAGGGCCTAGTTTGTTAATTTTATTAGAAGAAATAATAATTTTGTTTTGTTTTTGAAGATTTAAGTAAAGATTTAAATATATATATATATATATATATATATATATATATATATATATATATATATATATATATATATATATATATATTTATAAATTATAGTTTCAAGATTCACAAACCATTCAATACTAGTAAATACTGAGACTCATAATCGAAATATCGAAATACTTCCAATAATTGAAACAAAATAAATTGAAATAATCAAAACTCTCCCTGAGAGTTTTATTTGAAATATTCCAATATTTCGATTACTCAGTATTTACTATATATATATATATATATATATATATATATATATATATATATATATATATATATATATATATATATATATATATATACTCGGTGTCTGTAACTGAATTTAACGAACTATTTTCTTCAATAGGAGAATAAAACCAAAAATATGATTGGCTCTTTCAATATGGATTCAAATGGAAAGAGCTACATGAACTTCTATATGGATATGAGTATTGTCACGTTCCGTCAAAATAATATCGAAAAAACCACTCAAGTTGGAAGTTGGCAAGCAGGGTTGGATGGAAATGTAACATTCTCCAACGAAAACGTCCTCAGTAACTTTACATCTACACAAATCTATCGTGTAGTTGTCGTCGAGGTAAATCAAAATTATCTATATTAATTTCATCGATTACGACATCGTATGTTGACTTGAATGAAATATTTATGGAAATTTTATTGGATACATCTTCGAATTAGTGAAAACAAGTATAATAGGTGTTTCCTTTTCGCATTTGAAATTCCTCTTTAAGTATATTGCTTTTTTGATCCTCGAGGTACATTTATCCACACGAAACTTCATTTTTATATCTGTGCAGAATTCATCAAGCATTGATCGTATGATTGCTTGGTGCTAGTTGTCAGCTACAGGTCGTCTACTACAGGTCGTCTATATATAGTAGGTGAAAATTGGGGATAAAGGAATTTATTGTGTGTAATGAAACATTTGAATACACAAAGAAAGTGGTTTGCCGAAGAGTTCTTCCACCCTTCCATGATTTAGAATACGTAGCATATAATCAAAATCAATATAAATCCATATACAAAAGGATAACACAAAAAAGTGTGTATGACAATGAATAAAATATCTATAATATAAGAATGAATCACAAAATGCGTTAGTAAGCGCATAACGTCTAGACCAATTTTGCCTTTTTTTTTTCAAAATTTTCATTGAAGTACAAGGATGGTTTTTACGGCCGGAAAAACCCTAAAAACAGCCCATTTCTTTTTCCCATATACACGTTTTCCAACTAGAATGTAGAGTGAACGGCTGGAATAATTTCACTATTTTTTTTTGTTGTTTGTTATTGTCAGGGAAGAAATTTGAAAAATTCCGTGTAAAAAAAAAAAAATAAGAATACCTAATTAATTTATAATATAAGTAAGAAATAATTATCGATTCTCAAAAAGAGGATGTAAAAACATTAATATCTATCTCATCACACATCTTGGTTATTTCAGAGATATCTGGACTTAATCTCGAATATAAAATTTTGGTAAGGTTGAATAGACTAACATACACGTTACTTACATAGCACGTGGTATATTTGAATATAAAGAAGAATACATAGTTTTCTTTGATTTACAGTTGAAATTTCGTTTTTAAAAATGATAGCTATTAGATGTACAAACTTGAGTCGCAGAACTCACAATGCAGCAAGTCAAAGATGTAAAACAGCAAGTCAAACTGACGAGCAACACGAAGCTCGAATGAAGTTGAACGAAATCCATGGAATCGAAATTAACAATATGGATTGGTTGCGTTTAACTCCCATCGACCTGCATTCAATTATAACGTTAAACTAGTTCACAGTTCACAGCAAATCGTTGCTATTGGACCAATGAACGTTGTGTGTCAATATTGCAAGGCAAAGTTTGATTGTTATAGATAAGAAAATACTACCAATGATGCGACAAAATATTGCGCGAAGATTGTACAGCCACCAGAGCCACTATATTCAATGGTTTCCGGGAATGGACTAAATTCTTAACAGTTTTTGAACTATATCCAGCAAATATCTCATATATCAATGTCAATGTATGAGATATTTGATAAATATGAGATAGATCTCATTTATCAATTAATGATGAGATATATTGGACAAGCACTTTGTACGAAATTAGCAATGCCGTTCAACTATAGAACGGACAGGTTGATAACTTTCAATACATAAAACATATCAGTATAAGAATATTTTGATTGTTTGACTAATTTGAAATAACAGGAAGTATTGCAGTCCTTCCGTATGTGAGTAAGTTCCCGGCTCCACACGGGATAAATATTAAAAACAAGATAGTGTAGCACAAATAGTAGAACATGTCTTTCCGGATTTTCGAAAAATATTCAGGGAAAAATAAATGGGCGTACAAAGTTTCGCCAGGTCAGCTAGTGATATAATAAAATGAAATTTATTGAGAAACGTTCCTTAAATTGTGAAATTAAATTAATTCAATTGATTATTATTAATTAACTTATTATTATTATTATTATAATTATTATTATTCTTATTCAATAATTACAATTAAGAAGAATGCTCTCAAAAGGATTTTATTCAGTTTTTAGACTGATCAAACAAAAATATTGGTTAAAATTATATTCACAATAATATACAACTTTCTTTGAAAAGAAAAGAAAAGAATTACCTCAGAAATATTAAACAATTGAAACAATTTTATATGGTGAAGGACATTTATGGTAAAAAAATAAATAAACATTAGATATAAAAAATTGCCTACATTCGAATCATCGAAGTACTCTGCCACACTATAGTATGCCTTTGTTAAGAGCAAAGATTGAATTCTTATCTTAAACAAGTGAGCTTTCAGTAGTTTCAAATTCGATGGTAAATGGTTGGAGATTTCTATACTCTTGAAATAGAGACCGAATTAAGCTCTTTTAAGGATAGTTATAAGTAGCACATCACAGTTCCTTGTTGAATACTCCTGATCACAATTCAATTTAATAAACCTATCTTCATTTTTTTTAACATATAACAAACATTAATGAATATATAAACACGGTAAGGTGATTATGTATTTATTAATGAATATAGGTTTACAAGATGTTCGTTGATGAATATTGAATATAAATCGAAGTATTAGCTTCTGTGTAATAAACACCCTATTTATTTCTGCAGAGCAGCCCCACTGTAAAATATTATAATTTAGATGACTCTATACAAGACTGTAATACACATTCATAACACAATTTCTAGGTACGATGTTTACGAATACGAATCATAATTAATAATTTAAATATGATTCGTATTTAATCAACTATTGGCTTGATGTTTCACAAATATATTGAATAATAATGCAATAAAACATGTCGACATATTTCGAGCAGCCAGCTCATTATCAAGTCACTTGGTGAAACATGAATGAATTATTATTATATTATGTTTCACCAAGAGGTAAGCGAGAGTTCAATCTCAGTCATTTATGGTGTGTAAGTATTTTTGAAAAGTAACTCGATTTTGTGGTTTTTAGCAACCACCATTTGTATATATTGCAAAATTGGCTCCCAGAGGTTACCGCGGATACTGCATAGATATGATGGACATGATTGCAGAAGCACTAGGATTTGATTATGAGATACAATTGGCAACAGGTAACAAAATGGGAGATATGGACGATAATGGACGGTGGGATGGAATGATGAAAGATCTCATTGACAAGAAAGCCGATATAGGGTTGGGTTCAATATCTGTAATGGCAGAGAGAGAAAGCTTTATAGATTTTACGGTTCCATACTATGATCTGGTTGGTTATAGCATTTTAATGAAAACGTCCTATGTGCCACCATCCATATACAAATTTTTGACCGTTTTGGAGGACGATGTATGGATAAGTATTATAGTAGCGTATTTCATCACAAGGTCAGTAAAAATTTTTGCAAAATTTGGTATAAATTCAATTAAAAATTTGCATTTTTCATGTATACTCTGAATGCTTGATGTACTCAATAAACTATCACTCAGAGGTTTATTTTTTGGGACTGAATTTTTCAATACTTTTTATTAATGTGTCGGCAAACATTTATATTTATTTTGAATTCTCATGACGGGAATTATCTTATGTGTCTAAAGTTCTAAGACTGATTTTCCGAAATACTTTGAGAATATTCGAACGAGCTGTTTTGAAGACTCACAGAAAGTACATCGATGTTCGATGATAGAATGGAAATTATCAATCAAATTATTATAATATTAAGATAAATTATTAAAAAAATTTACTCCATAACAAGATTTTCATTTATTTGAACGTTTCACAACAAATTGTAGCATTACGTGTGAAATTTCGAAGAGAATGAGTCTACCACTAACTGAGAGTAGTGAAAGCGTAAAAAAAATATGGATTTTCATTCATTATACCTACCAACGACGATTTCGACGATTTTATAGCGAAACGTTGATGACGAATAGAATTCATTTTAGAATAGATTTTACTGTTGGTCTAATTCTACAAACAAGTTAATTCAAAGTTTGGGAATATGAAAAGGCTACTGATATATGAGTTTCCTTTTTACAGCTTTCTTCTCTGGGCATTCGACAAGTACAGCCCAAACAGCTATCAAAATAATCCTGGAAAATATGAGGATGAAGATGATAAACGAATATTCACAATGAAGGAAAGTCTTTGGTTTTGTATGACTTCACTAACACCTCAAGGTGGCGGGGATGCTCCAAAACAACTATCGGGTAGATTGGTGGCTGCAACTTGGTGGTTATTCGGTTTCATTATAATTGCTTCTTATACTGCGAATTTAGCAGCTTTCCTTACCGTTTCTAGGTTGGAACATACCATCGAATCTTTAGATGATTTATACAAACAATACAGAGTGACATATGCCCCAGTGAATGGGTCGAATGCAATGATTTATTTTCAAAGAATGTCAAATATCGAGGACAAATTTTATGAGTGAGTAATTTGAAATCAGATACTTCCATACTTCGAGATATCCATTCAATACTTACGATATGAAAGTGAAAATTGTCGGCATATCCCGAAGATTAGAAGCAGCCGTTGACACGTGTTTCGAGCTTATTGGCTCTTCTCAGAACCTGGAGATAGAAACACAAAAACAAAATTTTTTTATATAAAACAATTTTTATACGTCTCGGCTTAGAGCATCCTTGAAGGATAAACAGTCACCTTACGGACGAAGTACTTTTCAAATCTCCCAATCTGGAGAGAAACAACGCGGTAGCCTGAAATGTAACGACTTCCTTCAGAGGTTGTCTGTATTTCTTAGATTCCTTTTTGTGTTTCCATCTGCAGGTTCGTACAACTTCAATTAGACTACGCCGTTCTGAGGAGAGCCAATGAGTTCGAAACACGTGTTAACGGCTGCTACCAATCTGCGGGATATGCCGACAATATAATAATAATAATTATTATAATAACGATTGTTCCCTATGAGGAGAGCGATTGAACGTGAATTCTCAATTTTTAGGACTTTGCTTAATATTTTTTGCCCTCCAAAAACGCTTCATCCTCTCGGAATGCTGTTTCTTTCGTTCATCTGCTCACCCCTGCCGTTCACCGTTTTTGATTTCAAATGAATGCGATAAATCGCTCATGGATATTACATTGGAAGTTGTACCTGTAAGTGTCTGTTCTATAATTTTTCTGGTCTTTCGATCAATCCAAAATATCTTCATGATTTTAAAAGCGTTTCGCGGTCTACCGAACCATATGCTTTGTTGAAGTCAATGAATGTGATCACTCCATTTCTACATTTTCTCACCTGTATTATCATCTTTAAAGTCCATATCTGTTCAGCACATGATCGGCCTTTTCTGAATCCAACCTGCTATTTCTCAATCAGTGGAATTTTATATTTATGTGAAGTAAAATAACTATAGTTATTATATATAGTTATTTATATTTTATGTTTTTTATAAAATAACTGAAAAACACGATATTGACTAAAACAAAAATTTTGCCAAATTGATGATTAATGAGGTCGATACTTGGAGAAAATTAGTATCCATACTAAAATAAGTTGTTGTTTCATTAAAGATTTTACCAACTGAGAAAGACAAAAAATTTTGGGAAAATTTAGAAATGTTACATATTTGTAAAAATTTCGATACCACCGTAAATGAAAAAATGGACATGAAACATCGCAATTCTATTTACTACGATTTGATAAACTTTGAAAATATCACTCATAAAATAAATACACAACTGATACCAAACATCATATCTCAAAACTTTTTCTTCCCTGATCTACCATTAGTTTCAACATAAAGCCATGAAATTTTTCAATATACATATTCTGGATAAGTATATAAAACTCAACTATGTGAAATTATATTATATATATATATATATATATATATATATATATATATATATATATATATATATATATATATATATATATATATATATATATATATATATATATTAAATATTATATGATATTTAATCAAATGTTATAGTATATATATTTTAAATATTTATGAGTTACTATAGTAACTCATAATTTCAATTATTCATTAGTTTTGACAAAGTTGTGATATACAACGAAACGTTAACAAAAATAAAGTTTTTCATATCAAAAGAAGCCTGTTATTGCTAAAAACATTCAAAATAAAATATCTTAAACAGGCAATAAATCAATTTTAAGAAATATATATATATATATATATATATATATATATATATATATATATATATATATATATATATACGAAACTTGAATAATCGGTACAGCCTGCAATTCGAAGCAGCCGCTGACATGTGTTTCAGCTTGTTGTCTCTCTTCAGAATGGCGTAGACAGGTTCAAGGTGCACAAACGTGGAAAAGACAACGAAATAAAAATAAGAAGAATAACATTCAACTTAAAATTCATAATCATTTGTTTCATTTCATGTTTAATTTCGTTCCATAAGCACAGAATTCTTATGAAACGAAGCTAGATTTCCTTAGAAAGAATGCTTTGACTTGGAAAATCTCTATCATAAAAGTTTTAAAAATTTGAATGTTTTTGGTGTCAACCGTCGTATTCGGAGGTTTGTTAGAAAAAATTCATTTGTTTAATGCGTATTTGATTTTCAGAATTTGGAAAGAAATGAGTTTGAACGACAGCTTGAGTAACCTTGAAAGATCCAAACTGGCCGTGTGGGATTACCCAATTAGTGATAAATTCTCGAAAATTTGGCAGATAATGCAAGACTCAGGCTTGCCAAGTTCGTTAACAGAAGCTGTTGCCAAAGTTAGAGCCTCGAAGTCCGCAACATCTGGATTCGCGTTCATCGCGGATGCTACTGACGTCAAGTACCAAGAATTAATTTCTTGTGATTTGGTTGCTGTTGGAGATGAATTTTCTAGAAAACCATACGCTTTGGCAGTTCAACAGGGATCTCCTTTGAAAAATAGACTAAACGGAGTGTAAGGATCAGTACTATATAACTTATTTCAATCACCGTAATAATATCTTAACATTTACAGTTTAAATTTGCGAAATCGACTTATTCGTGCATGTTTATAATAGAAGAAGAAATCATTAATCGATGAAGCCAATAATTGATGAAAATCTAAATACAAATTTAAATGAAACTAAGTAGTTTTCTGATATTCACTATAATTAATTCAAAACATGACAATATTGTTTCGCCAACACAGTGGCTTCATCAGATGTTTATGATACACCGTTTACTTCATTTTCATTCTTACATTAAGTCATGCATACACATTATACCTAACCCAATCCATTGTTTACCATACGACCATCCTGAATACCTCATTTGGACCAGATGTGATGAAACCGAAAATAAAAGAGACATTGCTGTACAAGACGTTGATAGATACGGTTATGATAGTGAATAGCATTAATACAAAGCGTACCTCGTGTACTACAAAATATATTACGGCGAGTGACTACAAAGGACACTTCCACATCGCCCTAGTTGCCCTTGCGAGTCTCTATCCCTTTCCTGGACAACCCCGGGGTAAGTGGAGTGTCGTGTGTACGTGAATTATATTGTTTTACTTACCCCGGGGTTGTCCAGGAATGGGACAGAGACTTGCAAGGGCAACTAGCACTATGTGGAAGTGTCCTTTGTAGTCACTCGCCGTAATAAGTCAGTAAGGCACTATATATTTTGTAGTAAACGATAAACGTTTTGTATTAATGTTATTCACTATCATAACCGTATCTATCGACGTCTTGTAGTGCAATTGTAAAAAATATATTGTAATGGAATGAGTAGAATATGTAAAAAGTGGACTGTAATTTTAATTTGAGGAGAAGCTAATTCGTCTAACAACGTACTGAGAATAAATATGTTTAAATGAAAAGTAATAGAAAGTAAAGTAATAATACAATATAATTCATGTACACACGACACTCCACTTACACCGGGGTTGTCCAGGAAAGGGATAGAGACTCACAAGGGCAACTAGGACGATGTGGAAGTGTCCTTTGTAGTCATTCGCCGTAATAAGTCAGTAAGGCACTTTATATTTTGTAGTAAACAAGGTACGCTTTGTTTTAATATTATTCACTATAATAGCCGTATCTATCGACGTCTTGTACAGCAATGTCTCTTTTATTTTCGTTTTCATCACAACTGGTCCAAATGAGGTATTCAGGATGGTCGTATGGTAGACAATGGAACGGGTTAAGTATAATGTGTATGTATGACTTAGTGTAATACGATTACGACACCAAAAAAATGTATCGTAATCGTATAAGTAAAATACGTAGAAAGTGGACTGTATTTTAATTTAATGAGAAGCTAATTCGTCTAAAAACGTACTGAGTATGTACGTAATAGAATGCAATGAATAAAACAAAGTAAAGTAATAAAACAATGTAATTCATGTACACACGACACTCCACTTACCCCGGGGATGTCCAGGAAAGGGATAGAGACTTGCAAGGGCAACTAGGACGATGTGGAAGTGTCCTTTGTAGTCACTCGCCGTAATAAATCAGTAAGGCACTATATATTTTGTAGCAAACAAGGTACGTTTTGTATTAATGTTATTCACTATCGTAATCGTATCTATCGACGTCTTGTTCTGTAATACAACATTGTGGACTGCTTGCACTTATCCTGAAGTGTCATGATATGGTACTATGATGAAATGGCCATAGAACACTGTTCCTTTTAAGTAGCGGAATAAGTATAGAACATATTAAATCTGAAGTGTGGGGTAACCCCATAGAATACTTTTCTTCGATTGCCTTTTACTGGAATAAATTCAATAATAGAGAATTATTGATTGAAACTTAATCATTTAAACTATTTGATTTCTTCCTCTTATTAATTTCGATGGCTTCTAACAGGGTTAGTTTTTAACCTTTTCGTTCCGTATGCAATATTTTGAAGTTGTTGTTGAAGATATGGTTCTCTTCTATAAGATGTGTTGCATACGTAGAATCAGTTTTATTTTTTCAAAGCATTTTTGGTGTTCAGATTCTAAGCCTGAACTAATAGATACCCGATTTATCATCAGCGGAAATTTCATCTTTCGCATTTCTGATGTGCTTACCTACGGTATTCGGGGTTTTAAAAGCTACCGTTGAATTTCTATCAGATGAAAACTTCGAGATTTTCGATACAGGGTTGCCTAAATACGTTAAAGTTCTGAAATTTTTATGAATATCTGTTACTTTAGGATACACTTGAGAAATTTTTATATAATCTTTTCCTGAAATCGACGAAATGTCATCGACGAAACAATTATGATATCCATTGCTTTGTGCGATCTGATTAATGATATTCAACTCTTTAGTGTAATTATCTGCTGATAAATGCATATTTATCAATCTTTGTATCGTACTGTTGTTCACCGCTGATTTGTGATGCCTCACATCCGTTCGATCACAACATTGAGTTTGATTAAAATGTTTAATCAACATCTTACAATTTTTTTCAGAATTTTGGATCTTATGAATCGAAGGAAACTGGAATCGTTACGAAAAAAGTGGTGGGAAAATAATCCAGAAAGAATGGAATGCCCAGATCCAGAAAATCCATCAGAGGGTATCAGTATGCGTAATATTGGTGGAGTTTTCATTCTAATTATCATAGGAATAGGTATGGCAATCGGAATACTGAGTCTCGAATATTATCTATATCATCGTGAAAAAGAAATCAAAATAATAGGAGTGAGGGACATTGTTGATGGAACACAAATGTATACTGGGTCAGCGGGAAAAACATCTTTGAAAAGAATTGAATAGACCATATTTTAGCTATTGGAAAGATGAGGGATTTACCTGGTTAATTCTTCTATGACCTTTATTCACAATAACATGGATGTGAAAACATCAATTTATCGAAATAATTTTCAGTCTACGACACCAATGTTTGCTGAGATACGTTTGAATATCAAAGTGTGAATATTGATTTTTTCAAGAAACGCACATAATTGACATTGAATTCCACTATTGTTGAAATCCATTCACCATGAACACAATGATAAACTGAATAGATAACTAATTTTTGCAGTATTGTATTTAGTATGTATTTCTATATGATTGGAGATGATATGAAATATACAGATTAAAAAATGAATTGATGATCGTTTAATAATACTACTGTTAAGTTCACGAGATCTATATATATATATATATATATATATATATATATATATATATATATATATATATATATATACATATATATGTATATATATATATATATATATATATATATATATATATATATATATATATATATATATATATATATATATATATATATATATATATATATATATATATATATATATATATATATATATATATATATATATATATATATATATATATATATATATATATACAAGGTACTTCTTCCAAAGTGAAATTCATGGGCGAAGTATCAGATCCCATTGAAATCAAAACTGGGGTGCGGCAGGGGGTCGGACTTTCGACAATCCTTTATAATATGTTTTAGAAAAAAAATATTAGGGGATGGAAACTTCTTGTGAAGGGCATACAAGTGGGTATAAAAACAAAATCGAATAAATTTCAAATGCCTTTGCAGATGATATTGCTCTCATCACGAACAACAGAACTGAAGCCATTCTCGCCGTAGAAAAACTACACTCTCCTTATGGGGAACCATCATTGTAATAATATATATATATATATATATATATATATATATATATATATACATATATATATATATATATATATATATATATATATATATATATATATATATATATATATATATATATATATATATGTTTAGAGAGTGTTGCGTAATGATAAGACTTTCAAAAATATTTTGGGTTCTGTATATATATATATATATATATATATATATATATATATATATATATATATATATATATATATATATATATATATATATATATATATATATATATATATATATATATATATATATATATATATATATATATATATATGTTTAGGGAGTGTTGCGTGATGATAAGACTTTCAAAAATATTTTGGGTTATCGGCAAGGTGGGCAGAAAAAATTCAAACGACTAATCGTCAAAAGTATATTTCGAACGCAATTCCGTTCTTCCGAATAATCTGACATAAGTCAATAAACCAACAAAAACGACACAAAAGTCATCCACAGTTATTTGCATTATAAACGACAGTGCTCAACACATGTCATTTTTACATCTTACATTGTTGAGCACTAGCGCCTTTATATCGCAAATAACTTGGATGACTTTTGTGTCGTTTTTGTTAGTTTATTGACTTATGTCAGATTTTTTTCGAAGAAGAACGGAATTGCGTTCGAAATACAGAATTGCTGACGATTAGTTGTTTAAATTATTTCTGCCCACCTTTTGCCGATAACCCAAAATATTTTTGAAGGATTATCTATACATACCTTCAATTTATATATATATATATATATATATATATATATATATATATATATATATATATATATATATATATATAAACTAAGAAAGAATATGAAGTAAATTGCATTACAAAATATAGAAAATATTTATTCATATTGGTTATAGAAATTCCTCAAATGTAGAGAAGCTTTATCTGAACTTTTGCTTCTTATATTTCTCCTAGATACAAACCCAGGGAGCAAAATGTATTCTCCAAAAATCAGTTTTTGAAAATTTTTATTTCGAATTATATTTGAATTTTAAGTGTGGCGACTCTTCAAGAATGTCATGGCCCAGGGGTTGAGAATCATTGGTGATTCTTCTTAGGGAGTTCACAACCGAAATGACTATCAACCAATGGATTCTCTTAATTAGGATAAAAATTACAAAAGTTGAATAATATGTCAACTGTGAAATGAAGAAATATATTCTCGCGAATTGATTCACCCTTTCGTTTGTACTTGGAATATGTTTCGATATACGCTTGAGAAATCATAAAATATTATTGAATTAAAATTATTCTTCATGTACCAACTTGAAGAAGTTTAGATATGTAAATGAAAACTTAAGAAAAACACTGAATTCAAAACTAAAATGAACGAACGGTAATTATTTTTCTTTATTGAAATAATTTGTTTAGTTCATAAGAAATTATTTTTTAAATATATAGTTCTACTCATTTTTTATTGATATACAATTTTTCTGAGTACTTTTTTTTCAAAGTCCGAATGGAGCAATGATAAATAAATATTTTCTTCAGTTGTTATTTCTTCTCAACTTCTAATGTTAGTTATTGTTATTTTGTTGAAGCTAGTGGTAGAAAACAAGATTTTATTCACATGTCATTAATGTCATGACATGGCGACTTTGATGACTAAACTAATCACACTAACTTAATTCAACTAATTAATATTTTAAATTATTTCATGAAAATGTTATCACATGAGATGAAAATTAAGCTTTTTTGATAACTTCCGAAAAAATACTTGCCTTGAATACGCTGTGGAATTGTGTGCTCTTGTTTATCGCGAGGAAACCATAGAAATAGGTATGTTAGATGATTTTGATAATTGAAACCATTACCTATCGAGATGAAAAAATGAAATACAACATTTTGATTGTTCTCTCATTTCAAACGGCAAAGGTATTCTATTTTAGACATATTACAAAACACTTTTCTCCTCATGTGTAATAGAAGGTTTAACTAGCTCTTTGTCACAACATGAAACGATCAACACAAACTTCTACAGAAACTTATACGTCGCTATATAGATCAAACTTGGGAAAAAACTCAAATATGCTAAAAGTAATTCTTTCTAAATATTATAACAGCTATTTTTCCTCTTCGTTCTGAAGAGGAAATAATTCTTACGATAGCATGATTAGTAGGTGAAAGAAGAATGAAATGGTAATAATATTTTGGCACATCATTATATTTTATTATAGATAACATTTTCTCTTTTATAAGCTATTTTCTTTTCTACAATTTTAGGTATCTCTAACATCGAAAGATATAACATTTATACTGTTTTTGGACTGTAATTGTCTTATCTCTGGTACATAGCACCTTACATTTTATGCTCAATTTTAAAAATGTTCAAATACATTAAAAAAGCTACAATTAATGGTATTTCTAGACTTTATATCAATATTTAAATATAATATTGAATTATTGTTGTGAATAAACTTCAACACTCATTTCAAGATCTATACATCGAAAATGTTCACAGTCTTAAATATATCAACATAACACTATATAACACATTGAGATATGTCTATATTTTTCAACAATACGCTATTGGTTGTCAAAACTTGCAAATTTCACAGTTCAAACTATTTAGTGCCCATAAAACTTGACCTGACATTGAAAAAATTTTGAAGAGAAGAAGTTGCAGGTACAGTAACAATGAATCATTGAATGAATACAAACACGGTATAAAAGTATAAATTTTCCATATTTCGTGCATTTTTGTTCGGTAGTTTCTTTCTCAACGAATTGAATAATAAAAGGTTGAGTAGGAATTGGGTTCTTATTCAGATATACCAATCGATTGGGCCGATACTTAGTTTTATTTAAATTATATATTTCTGTTGTTCTGTGGGTAGATAAAATGTATGAAGTTCTATATAATTTCAATAAAATTGAGAGGAAACTCCAACGATATATATCAATTATGTTATGGGTTTTTCCTGCTTTTTTCAATTGGAAAACGATTAAAAAGGTGGTCATAAAAGTAAAAAGGTGGTACGAAATTATTATTCTTCCGTTTATTGATTTGGGCCAGTGTTATTTTTGTCCCTAAAATTGATTGGTTATTGAAATTTGAGTACAATTATTCATTTTGTATTGATTCCACATAAAATTTCACATCTTTAAATCTGGCAAATTAAGAAAACCAGAATGTTAGAATTTGAATTGAAATGTACTTTTAACTTGAGAGTTATGGAAATGTTCTTTGAAACTTGGGAGTTTCTCTGAAACTCCCAAGATAATAAATCAGTTCCTCTTGAAAATTTGGACTTACTTCCTTCACTGGTGTTGGCTGCAATTTTTAAAGAATGATTCATATGTATTAACATGTGAATCTTCTTGAATCTTTGGTGAAAACTGTACCTACTTTGGATTTATTCAACATATAATTTCAAAAATATTTTCTCCTAATTCTCATGAGGATATCTAGGATAAATTTATTTCAATGCTCTTTTGTGACATAATAACATAATGCTGATGATTGTTGTGTGTACTCGGATTGGGTATTTTGTTGAATGTTACCTTCAGTTGATGCTAACACCATATTACATCAGCTTCTTGAATCTAGGAGGTTCGTTCACACACAAACTTCAAGTTTATGTGACAAACAATGTAATAGAAAATAGTTGTAAAATTTTTGAGAAAATCATATTCCTAGATCTAGGTTAAGTTAAGATACAAATTCTGATTACATACTCTTGTTACCTGTGACAAGGGTGTTTTGTGTCAGGTTTTCTTATGTAATTTGATTAACTGTTATATATTTTTGAATTTTTGAATAAATTTGAATTTGAATTCAACTTATTATATCGTAGTGTGTGGCATTATTTTCTCTTGTATAGCCAAGAGATTTTTCCATCACAACCTATATATATACGAGAATATATATATATATATATATATATATATATATATATATATATATATATATATATATATATATATATATATATATATATATATATATATATATATATATATATAGTTCAAAGATTTACAGGTAATTCAATACTAGTAAATACTGAGACTCTTAATCGAAATATCGAAATATTTCAAATAAAACTCTCAGGGAGCTGTCTACACAAATGTTGTCAACGAGAACGAACCCATCACTTTCGAGAGTGAATATTAAGAGCGTTTCGAACAATTCATCGATCTTGTTGAATGATAATAGGATACAATTGTTTCATCATTATTATGAATCATCAGTCCATATTTAATCTATCAATCAAGAATCGATGACTTTCAAAACGAACATAGGTCCCATACCAAATTAAGAGAAGTTCTAGAGAGTGAAATACTCACGTAGGCTCCCTCTATCGGCGAAAGGACGTATAAACACTCCCTATCGTTCAAGATTCCTACTCATGACAACAAGAGTGCGAGTGGAAGGCTTTGTAGATATTTCATTCGAACACAACAGAAAATTGTCTGAAATGTGTACGAATGATCCCATGCCTAATCGCTCCAGATCACGCCCAGGCGGGCAAATGTATAGACATTGTGTAGACAGCTCCCTGAGAGTTTTATTTGAAATATTTCGATATTTCGATTAAGAGTCTCAGTATTTACTAGTATTGAATTACCTGTAAATCTTTGAACTAGCTACACTTTTGCCCGCCTGGGCGTGATCTGGAGCGATTAGGCATGGGATCATTCGTACACATTTCAGACAATTTTCTGTTGTGTTCGAATGAAATATCTACAAAGCCTTCCACTCTTGTTGTCATGAGTAGGAATCTTGAACGATAGGGAGTGTTTATACGTCCTTTCGCCGATAGAGGGAGCCTACGTGAGTATTTCACTCTCTAGAACTTCTCTTAATTTGGTATGGGACCTATGTTCGTTTTGAAAGTCATCGATTCTTGATTGATAGATTAAATATGGACTGATGATTCATAATAATGATGAAACAATTGTATCCTATTATCATTCAACAAGATCGATGAATTGTTCGAAACGCTCTTAATATTCACTCTCGAAAGTGATGGGTTCGTTCTCGTTGACAACATTTGTGTAGACAGCTCCCTGAGAGTTTTATTTGAAATATTTCGATATTTCGACTAAGAGTCTCAGTATTTACTATATATATATATATATATATATATATATATATATATATATATATATTTATATGAAAGTTATTTATTATTGAAAAGTTATTTGTGGGTATGATTTTTGGGGTAATATGGTATTATGAGAAGAAAACTGAATATACTCGTTATGTAAGTATTTCCTCAACGCTTTGAATTTTGAGACACGGGGAAGCGAACTTTGTATGAATCAATAATTTTTTGATTATATCTATAATAGGTAATATTCAAGAAATTAGGTACAATAAAGCAGAAATTATCGATCAAGGAACATTTTTCAATGTACTTTTCCCAAAATTGACGTTCCAAAGAGACGTTCTCTCAAAACCTGACTTGCATATTTTGAGAAGCATTGATGGTACGCCACTGACTTTTCATGATATGAAATTTGTTTTAGAAATTCTCCTTCATTTCATAGCGAACTTTATCAGCTTCGCACTGGTTTTTCTCAAAAAAAGTAGATGCGTTTCTTTGCGCGATCATTATATATCATTAATATTACAGTATCATAAGAATAATCTCAAGAATAAATAACTAAAATTTTTTTTTAATTCTCATTAATTTATAAAAAGATTTGTTTATGAAGGTTTCCGCCAAAAAAATTGAATTAATTTCACTAATTGAAGATATACCTAGTGATTTAAAGCAGGAATTGTTTTCCCTGGCAACAAATATCGATGTTACTAAGATGTTACTATAGTTATGGCAACTGCACATACTATAGTAACTGTAAATAATATTGTCCTCAAATATGCTTAGAAATGAAGGGTAATTTTCGAAAACATTTTGATTCTAACAATGGCAATCTATCTGTGGCATATGATCCATGTTTTTCGAAGTATGCAGATCAAATTTCGCATTTAGTATCTCTAGTAGTATGATTTAGTAGACTAATAGAATTATTATTTCATTTTCAAAAAGTTTACCACTCTGTGCCTCGAAATTTAATACTTTAGAACATAAGTTCACATGTGAAATTTATGACTTTTTTCTTAGAACAGACCTAAAAATCACCCTCCCAAATATTGATATTCAATAGGAAAACACACAAAAAAAAAGTGTGTGTGTGTGTTTTGTTTTGTATCTTGGGATTCCAATCTCTTGGCTTCATTTTGCCTCCTATAGGGTTGCCTTTTACATTTATTATTTTTCGCTTTTTACGAATGTGTCATATGTATGTGTAATACAAAATAGGTTAAAATTGTGAATTTGTATTGGACATTGAATACATTTCTATACCTCAACACAAAACCATGGTTTCGAAGCAATGGTCTTTACATTTCTAGGATTCAATCTCAAAATTTCACGAGATCTCATATCAGCTGATTAATCAACAGTAATGATAACAAACTTGCATATAGAAAAATATTCTCTACAATGCATAATCTATCGCGGAAAAATATATATTCTAAATGAATCAATTTTTTTAAAGATCAGTGTCAATATTCAAATTTTTTATACTATTAGGTAGTTTGTTATATGACGAAACTTTCGAGAAAAATATCACTCGAATTTGTTACTGCTTCAGGTGAGTAAATCGACTCTTTTCATCAATAAATGAGAATATTGAACTTGCTAATTGCTCTGTACCAAACAACTTCGCACTATGTATCACCACTCAAATAATAATATTCCCATATAATCTTGTCATAAAAATTACTTATGTTAAATCATCACTATCTAAAAGGAGTCCGTTGGTCAGTATGAATGAGTTTCTTGGACGACGAGTCCGTCGACATTCGCTGCTCAAGTCCAAGATGGAGGAGGTCGAACGCCGACGGGGGACCGTCATATTGAGGAATCGAAGACGGCCATGGACGAAGATATATCAGCGTCTGACTGACAGCATTCTAGAAATTCGTCTAAGGTCACTACACCATCTTTGTTCTTGTCCATTTTCTGTGGAAACATTAATTTTATATAACATCTGTATTGAATAATTGAATAAATATTAATCGTGGTAATCACGAACTATTCGTATCGAAGCAATCATAAATAATGATAATATTAATAAATTGAATGGACGATGAATCAACCATTCATTCTATGTGATAGTTCACATTTAAATGAATGGTAATGAGAAATACTTGTCTAAAAATGAAAAACTGAACAACTCTTTATTCGACTAGTTTCGCCTTTTACGGCATTATCAAGACCGAATACATGTCTTAAGATAATGCGGCGACTAGTCATATCCTACAACGGACGCATCAACCGATAGACTAGTCACAGCAAGGAAAAGAAGAAAATACGACTGCGCATGCTCGGAACGCAACCCGATTGGAGTCAACGACTGCTCTCGTAACTTGTTGAAAACCTAAAATTTCAGAAATTCTTCTGATTTATATATATATATATATATATATATATATATATATATACACACACACATATATATATATATATATATATATATATATATATATATATATATATATATATATACATATATACCAGAAAATCGAAGGTTTTTTTGTTGCATTCTCATTGTTTTCGTTCCCAAAACAGTTTTTTCACTCTTTTTATTGTGTGAAATGGACATATCATATATCACTTACAATTGATGGATTGAGTCCATTCCTTTCTATGTTGGTAATTGATGGTTGTCGATGGTTTCGGACGTATTTGGCACTTGTCATTTTGTTCTGTTTGTTCATTTGCATTCTGCTGGTTTTTTTTGCTCTCTGTGATTTTATTATTATATTCTATATTGCGAAAGATATATAAGTTTCTCAACCATCTTGTTTTGTATTAAGTGTATTCATTACGAAGGAGACCTTGTTAATAACGTATATTGATCTTATTTTTGATGTTAATATAAGTACATTAACCTAATCAACACATTCTAGTTATTGGTTTAATCTCCAGATTAGTTAGGCTGAAGGTATGTGTTGATGTTTTTTTATGGATTGTTGTTATTCAACGTTGTTATATTTTTCAGAGTTCTGATGAAGGATAGAATCAGTATATTGACAGAACATTGGCATAGCAAACATATTGTTTGTGTCTCTTCAATAGTGACCCTCTTTTTTGCGGACAAAAAAGCGGATCTCAAAAAATTTCAATATATATATACTCGTATTTTTATAAACTGACAAGAATACCTCCGTATTATGACTATGTGAAGTGTAAGGGATTGTAAACGGATGGCAGAAGAGGTCACTTAGTGTACTACATTCATTTTAATCAACGTTTCGATTAAACAATCGTAACCATCATCAGACCTGTTCAATATGAGTTGATGTTACAAAAATCACTACTGAATTAAAAGACCAAGACTTGCCAAATAGTTGAGATTAACAAATTAACAAATAAGTCATATGGCAAGGAACAAAAGAACTGAATTATTTCTATGTTACTGATCATTAAAACTAAATCCAATCATTAGTGAATATACTTTAAACAAAAATCTCAATCTTATACAACACAAGCATCAAAAATCCAAACTTTATATTAAATTTAAAAACATCTGAATTGCCAAACAATTATGTCTGTCAAAGGCTGAAAGTAAGGTTAGCTCTGAAATTGTTTGCTTTCTGTGAGTGTCCAAGGACCAAAGTGTCAATACTTCTTCTTTCTTGAAAAGACTTCCCATACTATTAATGACTACAATTCGTGATTCATTTCATTGCTATACGACTTATCAAATGAGAATAGATTTTACTAATATTTTTGATGTCGAAACGAGAATTCCTTAAAGAGGGATTTTTCTTAATGTGGAACATCAATAGAGAACAACTTCTTTTAAAATTAATCTCATACTCCAAAAGTGATGTATTTTCATAGTCCATATCATGATTTGTACTTATAACGTGTTCTGCCAAAGCACAAACTTTCTTTGGGTTTTTAACATCACTTTTGTGTTGTGACAACTTTTTTTTTAATTGTTGAGAGGTTTGTTCCACATAGCTCATCTCACAAGAAGAGCAAGGAACCTTAAAGACAACATTAGTGCAACTGAGAGTACGTGTTTTGTCCTTCCCTGATGCGAACATCGTACCCAGGTGAAACTCATTTCTAATAGCAATTCTCAGTCTCTCATCACGAAAAAGTCTCACCAGTGGACCTGTCACCCTCGAAACTGTTATTGCTAAAATATATATTTATATAAATGGGTGTATATAACGAAATGTTCTCAAAAAAATTTACGAGCCAATCGTTAGAAACGGAATTTGGATGAAAAGATCTCAGAATGAACACTATCAGACAAATACAATAACGGAAAGAGTCAGAAAATGCTGAGCAAAGTTTTAGAAACTACTCGATATAATAACAAAGAGTAAATGAGGCCGTCACAGAGTGGCTAAAATAGGTCCAGAAGGATCTACAACAGATCAATATAAAAAATCTCGAAGATCGCACAGGGTCTGTATAAAATTGTGTGAAGTTTGAGCAACAATCACAAAACTTGGAATTAAATAGAGAGATGCGAGGAAAAAAGTTTACCTTATAAACTATTGGGAAATAACTTAGAGCTTACGAGTTAACCAAGTATAAAGAAAAACAAGCAGAAAGTGTTCCGCAATAAAGAAGAGACATTATGAGTTGAGGTTAAGTGTGAAGAAAGTGACGTCCGCCCTTCTAAAATTTTCGTGTAATGAAGTTGGTGAAATACATAAAGCCCCTGTGTGCCAAAGCAGATTGGGATTTTATGGTTATATCACTTCAGAAAATTTTATTTAACACGAATTGAATATTATTGAAAAGAAATATTTTTATATTGTCAGAAATTCCTGAATATATCAGAGTCAACATCAAAATTTCTCCTCTCTAGAATAATTCAGTCACATATCAGTATTTCATCTCACCTGGAATATCCTGTCAACCTTCTCTTTCACGGTGTTGTCGTCAACGGAGGGTTCGGATACCTTACCCATGAGATCGTAGACAGCATTAACAATGTCCGTCATTTCCTCCCGTGTTATGCACCCGTCACCGTCGATGTCGTACAGAGTGAAGGCCCACCGAAGCTTTTCATCCAACGAACCTCGAGATAAGATTGATAAGTTTTGGACGAAATCCTGAAAATATCTCCTAGTAATTAATCCAAATAACTCAAGCCCCATATACAAAATTGAATTCATTCTAACTTTCAAATCATTCAGCGCATTAAATGAATCAGAATTCATTTTGAAAATACCTACTTATGTTCGAAATGGCATTTTTGAGAATTCTTCAACAGTGTTAGAAAACTTCGGGGGTGTTTAAAGATTCCGAGTTATAATCGGAGTCATTTATTGTAATATATTTCTTCAACCAACTTGGTTTTATTTCAAAGTCATAATTAAATACTCGATAAGATCTTATATAATAAAAATCCAGTACATATATTGAATAGTTTTGCGTTATTTGGCGTTCACTTGATGTAAATCCATCATGATTGAATATAAGATAAAATTCAGAATCTTGAACTTTGATTTACACTTTTATTGACAACATAGCATGACGAGTTTCGTCGTTAAAAACGACTTCTTGGGATGCTACTAGAATACTTGTTACAGAGGTACTAGAAAATAGAGTATTCTAGTAGCATTTGAAGAAGTCTTTTGTAATGACCCAACGCGTTATGCTATGTTGTCAATAAAAGTGTGAAACAAAAGTTTAGATTTTTGAATTTTATCTTATATTCAAGAACATAATTGTGATGGTGGAACAAATATTAAACAAATAAAGGTGTGTAACTTTAGAAATCCGGGAGTGTAACTTTAAAACGTCAGGACATAAATAATTTACAATTTATTATCTAATCCAGAATGAAAACGTCACAAGAAAATTGACATAAATAGTTGAAATTTAGCAGTTTTGTGTTTAGGGAGAGCCAGTAAGTCGTTATTTCTCGTTGGATAACTATGAACCGCACTATGAGTTTTAAATGAATTGATGTTGTCCTTAATGTACAAAATACAGTTTAAAATATAAATACATGGGAAAGTCAAAATTTTATGTCTAATAAAATGTTGCCTACAAGATTCCCTAAGAGGTAAATTCAACAGAGTACGGATAATTCTTTTTTGACATAAAAAAATTCTAAAACTATCAGCAGAGTTCCCCCAGAGAATAACATTATAAGACATTTGACAATAAACATAACTATAATAGACAGTTAACAAAGATTCGAGTGGCATGGAATCCCTTATGCGTGACAAGGCATATCTCGATTTGTTAAGTATTTTACTGACATAATCAACATGGTCAGACCAGCGCAGGTTCTGGTCGACATAAATTCCTAAGAACTTAACACAATTGGCAGAAGTATAGCCCGTTCCACTATAAATGAACCGCATAAATGATTGATGAGGCCGATACTTGGAGAAAATTAATATCCATAATGAAAACAATATTTAGAATTTTCTCATAATTTTAATAAATATGCATGACGACGTTTCGAAGTACTACTTCTTTATCAAATGCTGGATTGATACTAGATGCAATTTTACAAAATTCACTACTTATAGCTATTTTCACAGAACATTCCAGGTATGTATTATGACCAACTTAGAATGAGGACATAGAACAACTGATACATAACAAAAGGGTCTTATACCTGGAAATGAACAACGAAAAATCACTTTCTTAATTACGGTATGCCTACTAAAGATATAAATAATATCCGGTAAAGATTTCTAAGAAACCAATAAGGAAAGTTAAAACTTTTTTGAACATGAAACCGAAAATTTTTTTACAAATAATTAACTAAACCTACGTAATCAATCTGATCTGCTAACATTCTTATTGAACATATTAAGTAAAGGGCTAGTGTTAACATCTAACTGGCTATTAAGTAAAAGTCCCGAATTTTTGAATTTATTAATCTGTAATGATTCTAAAAGATTTAGTTTGGAACCTTTATTCTCTCTATATAATATTTCAAACTCTGAACTAAATTTATGATTTTCATCTATTAAATGGTTGGCATAATGAGAATCTGTTTTCTTTTTCTCAAAACTACGTTTATGTTCCGATAATCTAATTTGGAAATTTCTGAAAGTTCTTCCTATATAAAATTTTTCACAACTACCACAATTAATTTTGTATACCCCACACATTTGATTTTTATTAATTTTTGATTTATTATTTTTAATTATTTTACCAATATTATTAGTGGTCCTAAAAGAAATATTAAGCTTATAGCTTGCCAAAAATGATTTTAATTTTAAACTAGGTGTTCCCATATATGTTAAAACATTAAATATTGACTTTTCTTTAATGAGAGGATAAACTTCTGAAACCGCTCTTTTGTAAAGTTTTTTGTTTATTAAACTGTTTATTAATTCTGGTCTATATTTATTGTTTGAGGCTATTTGCATAATTATGTTTTTCTCTTTGTTAAAATCAACCTTCGAAAGCGGCAAGTTAACAAGTCTATGAACCATACTATTGAATGATGACATTTTTTGTTGTATGGGGTGAACGGAACTATTATGAATGACTGTATCCGTATGTGATGGTTTGTGATAAATAGAGAACGAATGCTTTTTGTCTACTTTTTTAATTTTTAAGTCTAAAAATTAATCGAGTTTTCCATTTCTTCTTCTAATGTAAATTTTATTTTGGGGTGTATTGCGTTAATGAAATTTAGAAAAGAATGAAGTTGTCTATTCGAACCTGTAAAGCAACAAATAATATCGTCAACATATCTAAACCAATATAGAAAACGTTGGCTCAACGGATGGTCGTGGATAGTATGTTCTAGGTTGTCCATGAATATCTCAGCACATAAGGGACTCAGCGGATTTCCCATTATCAAACCTTCAGTACTGTTAAAAATCTGACCGTTAAAACTAAAATAGTTTTGTTCTAGACATAATTCCAAAAGCGAAAGAATGTCTGACTTCAATATTGGATCTACACAGTTATTATTAAGTGACTTTTCAATCAATTTTAATACATCGTTCGGTGGCACACTTGGGAACAGATTAACGACATCAAAAGACAATAATTTTGAATTTGCAGGTAAAATTACATCTTTAATATTGCGAACCAATTCGTACGAGTTTTTAATAGCGTATTTAGGTATAAAATTACAATGTTTTTTAATAACCTCAATTAAAAAATGTGACAGAAAATACGATGGGGCGGTAGTGAACGAAACAACTGGACGAATAGGGTATCCTGGTTTATGCAATTTAACTAACGAATACAATTGTGGAATTAACGGATTAGATACAATAAGTTTGAACTTTTCGTTATTTTTGATTAAAATATTGGAGTTTTCTAAAGCTAATTTTACATTTTTCTGAAATTTAATTGTCGGATCGTTTCTCAATATATTGTAATTACCTGCATTCAAAAAATCTAACGTCTTCTGAACATAATCGTTACGATCTAAAGCTATAACTGTATTACCCTTGTCAGCTTTCGTGAAGATTACTTCATTAATTATGGATTTTTGTTTGATTGACTTCAAAATTGAATTATCAGATGTATTAATTTTGTAATTCGAAAACTCTTTCTTTATAATTTTTGAGGCTTGGTGTTTGATAATGGTGTTATCCGGTATATGCCTTACTGCCAATTCTGCTTCAACACCCAGTTGATCGAATTCATGAGTTGATCCAGACGGCTGGATATTGTGTTTGAAACCTTTACTTAACAATTTCACTTCATCAACAGAAAAATTGGTGTTCGACAGATTAGTGAAACGTTCAAAAAATTGATGAGATGAAAACTTTTTATTATATTTATTTTTATTTGAGTTAATTGTGTGCGGGTTATGTTGTTTATTCTGGATAAGTGAATTTAATTTTCGTTGCTGTACTCTAAATTTCTTATCAATTATTATACTAACGGATGATCTAGTTTCAGAGTCAAAAATATCAAATTCTACGTTATGAAGTCTATGTAGCAGTTCAGAATGAATTACCTTAATGTATATATTGTAGACATCCCTTCGTTTGAACAAGATCTTCTGTTCTTCTTTCAACCATCTAAGTTGTCCAAAAGCGATGGCACTCACTGCAGGAACACTTCGATTATCGGTCTTCAGGGACATGTACTTCGGAAAGACATTATTCTTCCGGCACATTGTGAAAAAGTACAAATTTTGATTTGTAATTGCACATTTTAGTAGTAATTTAAAATACCACAAGGCCAAAAAACTAGTTTTAGCTTTTTTCAAATTAATGATTGATGAGGCCGATACTTGGAGAAAATTAATATCCATAATGAAAACAATATTTAGAATTTTCTCATAATTTTAATAAATATGCATGACGACGTTTCGAAGTACTACTTCTTTATCAAATGCTGGATTGATACTAGATGCAATTTTACAAAATTCACTACTTATAGCTATTTTCACAGAACATTCCAGGTATGTATTATGACCAACTTAGAATGAGGACATAGAACAACTGATACATAACAAAAGGGTCTTATACCTGGAAATGAACAACGAAAAATCACTTTCTTAATTACGGTATGCCTACTAAAGATATAAATAATATCCGGTAAAGATTTCTAAGAAACCAATAAGGAAAGTTAAAACTTTTTTGAACATGAAACCGAAAATTTTTTTACAAATAATTAACTAAACCTACGTAATCAATCTGATCTGCTAACATTCTTATTGAACATATTAAGTAAAGGGCTAGTGTTAACATCTAACTGGCTATTAAGTAAAAGTCCCGAATTTTTGAATTTATTAATCTGTAATGATTCTAAAAGATTTAGTTTGGAACCTTTATTCTCTCTATATAATATTTCAAACTCTGAACTAAATTTATGATTTTCATCTATTAAATGGTTGGCATAATGAGAATCTGTTTTCTTTTTCTCAAAACTACGTTTATGTTCCGATAATCTAATTTGGAAATTTCTGAAAGTTCTTCCTATATAAAATTTTTCACAACTACCACAATTAATTTTGTATACCCCACACATTTGATTTTTATTAATTTTTGATTTATTATTTTTAATTATTTTACCAATATTATTAGTGGTCCTAAAAGAAATATTAAGCTTATAGCTTGCCAAAAATGATTTTAATTTTAAACTAGGTGTTCCCATATATGTTAAAACATTAAATATTGACTTTTCTTTAATGAGAGGATAAACTTCTGAAACCGCTCTTTTGTAAAGTTTTTTGTTTATTAAACTGTTTATTAATTCTGGTCTATATTTATTGTTTGAGGCTATTTGCATAATTATGTTTTTCTCTTTGTTAAAATCAACCTTCGAAAGCGGCAAGTTAACAAGTCTATGAACCATACTATTGAATGATGACATTTTTTGTTGTATGGGGTGAACGGAACTATTATGAATGACTGTATCCGTATGTGATGGTTTGTGATAAATAGAGAACGAATGCTTTTTGTCTACTTTTTTAATTTTTAAGTCTAAAAAATTAATCGAGTTTTCCATTTCTTCTTCTAATGTAAATTTTATTTTGGGGTGTATTGCGTTAATGAAATTTAGAAAAGAATGAAGTTGTCTATTCGAACCTGTAAAGCAACAAATAATATCGTCAACATATCTAAACCAATATAGAAAACGTTGGCTCAACGGATGGTCGTGGATAGTATGTTCTAGGTTGTCCATGAATATCTCAGCACATAAGGGACTCAGCGGATTTCCCATTATCAAACCTTCAGTACTGTTAAAAATCTGACCGTTAAAACTAAAATAGTTTTGTTCTAGACATAATTCCAAAAGCGAAAGAATGTCTGACTTCAATATTGGATCTACACAGTTATTATTAAGTGACTTTTCAATCAATTTTAATACATCGTTCGGTGGCACACTTGGGAACAGATTAACGACATCAAAAGACAATAATTTTGAATTTGCAGGTAAAATTACATCTTTAATATTGCGAACCAATTCGTACGAGTTTTTAATAGCGTATTTAGGTATAAAATTACAATGTTTTTTAATAACCTCAATTAAAAAATGTGACAGAAAATACGATGGGGCGGTAGTGAACGAAACAACTGGACGAATAGGGTATCCTGGTTTATGCAATTTAACTAACGAATACAATTGTGGAATTAACGGATTAGATACAATAAGTTTGAACTTTTCGTTATTTTTGATTAAAATATTGGAGTTTTCTAAAGCTAATTTTACATTTTTCTGAAATTTAATTGTCGGATCGTTTCTCAATATATTGTAATTACCTGCATTCAAAAAATCTAACGTCTTCTGAACATAATCGTTACGATCTAAAGCTATAACTGTATTACCCTTGTCAGCTTTCGTGAAGATTACTTCATTAATTATGGATTTTTGTTTGATTGACTTCAAAATTGAATTATCAGATGTATTAATTTTGTAATTCGAAAACTCTTTCTTTATAATTTTTGAGGCTTGGTGTTTGATAATGGTGTTATCCGGTATATGCCTTACTGCCAATTCTGCTTCAACACCCAGTTGATCGAATTCATGAGTTGATCCAGACGGCTGGATATTGTGTTTGAAACCTTTACTTAACAATTTCACTTCATCAACAGAAAAATTGGTGTTCGACAGATTAGTGAAACGTTCAAAAAATTGATGAGATGAAAACTTTTTATTATATTTATTTTTATTTGAGTTAATTGTGTGCGGGTTATGTTGTTTATTCTGGATAAGTGAATTTAATTTTCGTTGCTGTACTCTAAATTTCTTATCAATTATTATACTAACGGATGATCTAGTTTCAGAGTCAAAAATATCAAATTCTACGTTATGAAGTCTATGTAGCAGTTCAGAATGAATTACCTTAATGTATATATTGTAGACATCCCTTCGTTTGAACAAGATCTTCTGTTCTTCTTTCAACCATCTAAGTTGTCCAAAAGCGATGGCACTCACTGCAGGAACACTTCGATTATCGGTCTTCAGGGACATGTACTTCGGAAAGACATTATTCTTCCGGCACATTGTGAAAAAGTACAAATTTTGATTTGTAATTGCACATTTTAGTAGTAATTTAAAATACCACAAGGCCAAAAAACTAGTTTTAGCTTTTTTCAAATTAATGATTGATGAGGCCGATACTTGGAGAAAATTAATATCCATAATGAAAACAATATTTAGAATTTTCTCATAATTTTAATAAATATGCATGACGACGTTTCGAAGTACTACTTCTTTATCAAATGCTGGATTGATACTAGATGCAATTTTACAAAATTCACTACTTATAGCTATTTTCACAGAACATTCCAGGTATGTATTATGACCAACTTAGAATGAGGACATAGAACAACTGATACATAACAAAAGGGTCTTATACCTGGAAATGAACAACGAAAAATCACTTTCTTAATTACGGTATGCCTACTAAAGATATAAATAATATCCGGTAAAGATTTCTAAGAAACCAATAAAGGAAAGTTAAAACTTTTTTGAACATGAAACCGAAAATTTTTTACAAATAATTAACTAAACCTACGTAATCAATCTGATCTGCTAACATTCTTATTGAACATATTAAGTAAAGGGCTAGTGTTAACATCTAACTGGCTATTAAGTAAAAGTCCCGAATTTTTGAATTTATTAATCTGTAATGATTCTAAAAGATTTAGTTTGGAACCTTTATTCTCTCTATATAATATTTCAAACTCTGAACTAAATTTATGATTTTCATCTATTAAATGGTTGGCATAATGAGAATCTGTTTTCTTTTTCTCAAAACTACGTTTATGTTCCGATAATCTAATTTGGAAATTTCTGAAAGTTCTTCCTATATAAAATTTTTCATTAACTACACATTTGAATTAATTTTTATTATACCCCTAAAAGAAACACATTTGATTTTTATTAATAAAAATCAAATGTGTGGGGTATACAAAATTAATTGTGGTAGTTGTGAAAAATTTTATATAGGAAGAACTTTCAGAAATTTCCAAATTAGATTATCGGAACATAAACGTAGTTTTGAGAAAAAGAAAACAGATTCTCATTATGCCAACCATTTAATAGATGAAAATCATAAATTTAGTTCAGAGTTTGAAATATTATATAGAGAGAATAAAGGTTCCAAACTAAATCTTTTAGAATCATTACAGATTAATAAATTCAAAAATTCGGGACTTTTACTTAATAGCCAGTTAGATGTTAACACTAGCCCTTTACTTAATATGTTCAATAAGAATGTTAGCAGATCAGATTGATTACGTAGGTTTAGTTAATTATTTGTAAAAATTTTCGGTTTCATGTTCAAAAAAGTTTTAACTTTCCTTTATTGGTTTCTTAGAAATCTTTACCGGATATTATTTATATCTTTAGTAGGCATACCGTAATTAAGAAAGTGATTTTTCGTTGTTCATTTCCAGGTATAAGACCCTTTTGTTATGTATCAGTTGTTCTATGTCCTCATTCTAAGTTGGTCATAATACATACCTGGAATGTTCTGTGAAAATAGCTATAAGTAGTGAATTTTGTAAAATTGCATCTAGTATCAATCCAGCATTTGATAAAGAAGTAGTACTTCGAAACGTCGTCATGCATATTTATTAAAATTATGAGAAAATTCTAAATATTGTTTTCATTATGGATATTAATTTTCTCCAAGTATCGGCCTCATCAATCATTAATTTGAAAAAAGCTAAAACTAGTTTTTTGGCCTTGTGGTATTTTAAATTACTACTAAAATGTGCAATTACAAATCAAAATTTGTACTTTTTCACAATGTGCCGGAAGAATAATGTCTTTCCGAAGTACATGTCCCTGAAGACCGATAATCGAAGTGTTCCTGCAGTGAGTGCCATCGCTTTTGGACAACTTAGATGGTTGAAAGAAGAACAGAAGATCTTGTTCAAACGAAGGGATGTCTACAATATATACATTAAGGTAATTCATTCTGAACTGCTACATAGACTTCATAACGTAGAATTTGATATTTTTGACTCTGAAACTAGATCATCCGTTAGTATAATAATTGATAAGAAATTTAGAGTACAGCAACGAAAATTAAATTCACTTATCCAGAATAAACAACATAACCCGCACACAATTAACTCAAATAAAAATAAATATAATAAAAAGTTTTCATCTCATCAATTTTTTGAACGTTTCACTAATCTGTCGAACACCAATTTTTCTGTTGATGAAGTGAAATTGTTAAGTAAAGGTTTCAAACACAATATCCAGCCGTCTGGATCAACTCATGAATTCGATCAACTGGGTGTTGAAGCAGAATTGGCAGTAAGGCATATACCGGATAACACCATTATCAAACACCAAGCCTCAAAAATTATAAAGAAAGAGTTTTCGAATTACAAAATTAATACATCTGATAATTCAATTTTGAAGTCAATCAAACAAAAATCCATAATTAATGAAGTAATCTTCACGAAAGCTGACAAGGGTAATACAGTTATAGCTTTAGATCGTAACGATTATGTTCAGAAGACGTTAGATTTTTTGAATGCAGGTAATTACAATATATTGAGAAACGATCCGACAATTAAATTTCAGAAAAATGTAAAATTAGCTTTAGAAAACTCCAATATTTTAATCAAAAATAACGAAAAGTTCAAACTTATTGTATCTAATCCGTTAATTCCACAATTGTATTCGTTAGTTAAATTGCATAAACCAGGATACCCTATTCGTCCAGTTGTTTCGTTCACTACCGCCCCATCGTATTTTCTGTCACATTTTTTAATTGAGGTTATTAAAAAACATTGTAATTTTATACCTAAATACGCTATTAAAAACTCGTACGAATTGGTTCGCAATATTAAAGATGTAATTTTACCTGCAAATTCAAAATTATTGTCTTTTGATGTCGTTAATCTGTTCCCAAGTGTGCCACCGAACGATGTATTAAAATTGATTGAAAAGTCACTTAATAATAACTGTGTAGATCCAATATTGAAGTCAGACATTCTTTCGCTTTTGGAATTATGTCTAGAACAAAACTATTTTAGTTTTAACGGTCAGATTTTTAACAGTACTGAAGGTTTGATAATGGGAAATCCGCTGAGTCCCTTATGTGCTGAGATATTCATGGACAACCTAGAACATACTATCCACGACCATCCGTTGAGCCAACGTTTTCTATATTGGTTTAGATATGTTGACGATATTATTTGTTGCTTTACAGGTTCGAATAGACAACTTCATTCTTTTCTAAATTTCATTAACGCAATACACCCCAAAATAAAATTTACATTAGAAGAAGAAATGGAAAACTCGATTAATTTTTTAGACTTAAAATTAAAAAAGTAGACAAAAAGCATTCGTTCTCTATTTATCACAAACCATCACATACGGATACAGTCATTCATAATAGTTCCGTTCACCCCATACAACAAAAAATGTCATCATTCAATAGTATGGTTCATAGACTTGTTAACTTGCCGCTTTCGAAGGTTGATTTTAACAAAGAGAAAAACATAATTATGCAAATAGCCTCAAACAATAAATATAGACCAGAATTAATAAACAGTTTAATAAACAAAAAACTTTACAAAAGAGCGGTTTCAGAAGTTTATCCTCTCATTAAAGAAAAGTCAATATTTAATGTTTTAACATATATGGGAACACCTAGTTTAAAATTAAAATCATTTTTGGCAAGCTATAAGCTTAATATTTCTTTTAGGACCACTAATAATATTGGTAAAATAATTAAAAATAATAAATCAAAAATTAATAAAAATCAAATGTGTGGGGTATACAAAATTAATTGTGGTAGTTGTGAAAAATTTTATATAGGAAGAACTTTCAGAAATTTCCAAATTAGATTATCGGAACATAAACGTAGTTTTGAGAAAAAGAAAACAGATTCTCATTATGCCAACCATTTAATAGATGAAAATCATAAATTTAGTTCAGAGTTTGAAATATTATATAGAGAGAATAAAGGTTCCAAACTAAATCTTTTAGAATCATTACAGATTAATAAATTCAAAAATTCGGGACTTTTACTTAATAGCCAGTTAGATGTTAACACTAGCCCTTTACTTAATATGTTCAATAAGAATGTTAGCAGATCAGATTGATTACGTAGGTTTAGTTAATTATTTGTAAAAAAATTTTCGGTTTCATGTTCAAAAAAGTTTTAACTTTCCTTATTGGTTTCTTAGAAATCTTTACCGGATATTATTTATATCTTTAGTAGGCATACCGTAATTAAGAAAGTGATTTTTCGTTGTTCATTTCCAGGTATAAGACCCTTTTGTTATGTATCAGTTGTTCTATGTCCTCATTCTAAGTTGGTCATAATACATACCTGGAATGTTCTGTGAAAATAGCTATAAGTAGTGAATTTTGTAAAATTGCATCTAGTATCAATCCAGCATTTGATAAAGAAGTAGTACTTCGAAACGTCGTCATGCATATTTATTAAAATTATGAGAAAATTCTAAATATTGTTTTCATTATGGATATTAATTTTCTCCAAGTATCGGCCTCATCAATCATTAATTTGAAAAAAGCTAAAACTAGTTTTTTGGCCTTGTGGTATTTTAAATTACTACTAAAATGTGCAATTACAAATCAAAATTTGTACTTTTTCACAATGTGCCGGAAGAATAATGTCTTTCCGAAGTACATGTCCCTGAAGACCGATAATCGAAGTGTTCCTGCAGTGAGTGCCATCGCTTTTGGACAACTTAGATGGTTGAAAGAAGAACAGAAGATCTTGTTCAAACGAAGGGATGTCTACAATATATACATTAAGGTAATTCATTCTGAACTGCTACATAGACTTCATAACGTAGAATTTGATATTTTTGACTCTGAAACTAGATCATCCGTTAGTATAATAATTGATAAGAAATTTAGAGTACAGCAACGAAAATTAAATTCACTTATCCAGAATAAACAACATAACCCGCACACAATTAACTCAAATAAAAATAAATATAATAAAAAGTTTTCATCTCATCAATTTTTTGAACGTTTCACTAATCTGTCGAACACCAATTTTTCTGTTGATGAAGTGAAATTGTTAAGTAAAGGTTTCAAACACAATATCCAGCCGTCTGGATCAACTCATGAATTCGATCAACTGGGTGTTGAAGCAGAATTGGCAGTAAGGCATATACCGGATAACACCATTATCAAACACCAAGCCTCAAAAATTATAAAGAAAGAGTTTTCGAATTACAAAATTAATACATCTGATAATTCAATTTTGAAGTCAATCAAACAAAAATCCATAATTAATGAAGTAATCTTCACGAAAGCTGACAAGGGTAATACAGTTATAGCTTTAGATCGTAACGATTATGTTCAGAAGACGTTAGATTTTTTGAATGCAGGTAATTACAATATATTGAGAAACGATCCGACAATTAAATTTCAGAAAAATGTAAAATTAGCTTTAGAAAACTCCAATATTTTAATCAAAAATAACGAAAAGTTCAAACTTATTGTATCTAATCCGTTAATTCCACAATTGTATTCGTTAGTTAAATTGCATAAACCAGGATACCCTATTCGTCCAGTTGTTTCGTTCACTACCGCCCCATCGTATTTTCTGTCACATTTTTTAATTGAGGTTATTAAAAAACATTGTAATTTTATACCTAAATACGCTATTAAAAACTCGTACGAATTGGTTCGCAATATTAAAGATGTAATTTTACCTGCAAATTCAAAATTATTGTCTTTTGATGTCGTTAATCTGTTCCCAAGTGTGCCACCGAACGATGTATTAAAATTGATTGAAAAGTCACTTAATAATAACTGTGTAGATCCAATATTGAAGTCAGACATTCTTTCGCTTTTGGAATTATGTCTAGAACAAAACTATTTTAGTTTTAACGGTCAGATTTTTAACAGTACTGAAGGTTTGATAATGGGAAATCCGCTGAGTCCCTTATGTGCTGAGATATTCATGGACAACCTAGAACATACTATCCACGACCATCCGTTGAGCCAACGTTTTCTATATTGGTTTAGATATGTTGACGATATTATTTGTTGCTTTACAGGTTCGAATAGACAACTTCATTCTTTTCTAAATTTCATTAACGCAATACACCCCAAAATAAAATTTACATTAGAAGAAGAAATGGAAAACTCGATTAATTTTTTAGACTTAAAAATTAAAAAAGTAGACAAAAAGCATTCGTTCTCTATTTATCACAAACCATCACATACGGATACAGTCATTCATAATAGTTCCGTTCACCCCATACAACAAAAAATGTCATCATTCAATAGTATGGTTCATAGACTTGTTAACTTGCCGCTTTCGAAGGTTGATTTTAACAAAGAGAAAAACATAATTATGCAAATAGCCTCAAACAATAAATATAGACCAGAATTAATAAACAGTTTAATAAACAAAAAACTTTACAAAAGAGCGGTTTCAGAAGTTTATCCTCTCATTAAAGAAAAGTCAATATTTAATGTTTTAACATATATGGGAACACCTAGTTTAAAATTAAAATCATTTTTGGCAAGCTATAAGCTTAATATTTCTTTTAGGACCACTAATAATATTGGTAAAATAATTAAAAATAATAAATCAAAAATTAATAAAAATCAAATGTGTGGGGTATACAAAATTAATTGTGGTAGTTGTGAAAAATTTTATATAGGAAGAACTTTCAGAAATTTCCAAATTAGATTATCGGAACATAAACGTAGTTTTGAGAAAAAGAAAACAGATTCTCATTATGCCAACCATTTAATAGATGAAAATCATAAATTTAGTTCAGAGTTTGAAATATTATATAGAGAGAATAAAGGTTCCAAACTAAATCTTTTAGAATCATTACAGATTAATAAATTCAAAAATTCGGGACTTTTACTTAATAGCCAGTTAGATGTTAACACTAGCCCTTTACTTAATATGTTCAATAAGAATGTTAGCAGATCAGATTGATTACGTAGGTTTAGTTAATTATTTGTAAAAAAATTTTCGGTTTCATGTTCAAAAAAGTTTTAACTTTCCTTATTGGTTTCTTAGAAATCTTTACCGGATATTATTTATATCTTTAGTAGGCATACCGTAATTAAGAAAGTGATTTTTCGTTGTTCATTTCCAGGTATAAGACCCTTTTGTTATGTATCAGTTGTTCTATGTCCTCATTCTAAGTTGGTCATAATACATACCTGGAATGTTCTGTGAAAATAGCTATAAGTAGTGAATTTTGTAAAATTGCATCTAGTATCAATCCAGCATTTGATAAAGAAGTAGTACTTCGAAACGTCGTCATGCATATTTATTAAAATTATGAGAAAATTCTAAATATTGTTTTCATTATAAGGCAGCCACCGTAGACATGACCTCATATGAAGTAACAGGCTGGAAGAAAAACGATCGAATATTCATCCTGGAAACGGTACAGGACGTAGATCTACTGATGCCAAAGTGATCCTGAAGTAGTTCCTCTGTCACGTTGGCAAAATATACACCAAAAAGATTTGCTACATTTTTGGGAACTGTGTGCACTCTACCTTCTACAACAAGCTTCCTTGGGCGATGAATAGTACACCTGCCAAGATCACGATTAACAATATTCCATACAGTTTTCATTCTATTGTTAGAATTGCGGATTAGGGTTTCGTTGTAATACTTCCTAGCACCAGCTAGCATATCCTTATAATTTATTTTAGCCACTCGGTAAGTATGCCAAGATTCTACAGTGTTCAAACATTTACACAACCAATATAAATTTTTTAGATCCTGGCTGGCTTTTCTTATATCAGGTGAAATCCAACCCGGTGGCCTGCAATTACTAGAACCATATGAACATAAAATAGGACAGTACTTGTCAAAACTATAAAATATTAAATTAAAAAATGCCTTAAAAGCAATATCAACATCTTTTTGGTGATAAACCTCACCAAAGTCGGTCTCGTTCACTAATTTAGAGAAATAACTTATATTATCATGCGACAGGTCTCTGTATTTTCTAACATTATTCGATTTATTATATTTACTATAATGTTCACAAGTTATTGTAAAAACTCTATGGTCACTAAAACCTGCCTCATAAACATTTGTTCTGACATAACGAGCATCAAAATTAGTCAAAATATAGTCAACCTTTGTTGACGTTGTTACATTATTTTTATTAGTGACAACTCTAGTTGGTACTAAAGAACTCACAATTAAGTTGTATCCCATCAATAGGTCTACAAGCAGCTTCTTCTGCATAGTGTCCACAAGATAGTCTATATTCAAATCACCGCAAAGAAATAAATAGTCATATTCACGTGCATGATCCAAAAGTAGATCCAATCTCAACAAAAAAACTCGAAAGTTCACATCTCCGGGTGATCGATATATACTCAAAACACAAGCAGACCCACCATTGAAGGGCAATTTCACAGCACAGCATTCAAACGACATTTCTTCCGAAAATCGAGAAACGTCAACACTCGACACCGAAATATCTCTCCGAACGAACAGCGCACAACCCCCATGTATATGATTTATACGACAAAAGTAGTTGGCCAACTCATATCCGGGAGTCGACATAAATGCAATGCCATCAGCAGTACACCAGTGTTCAACAACACTGATAATGTCAGGTGCTTCATCCATAAGTAACACCTCAAGTTTGTTCAATTTATTTGGGAGACTCTGCGCGTTCAGATGAAGAATCTTCAAGTCTGATTTGTCATCATTGTCCACCTTCGTCTTGGTTTTCTTATAAGACACTGGCCTGCACGGCTCTTGCCCGAAAAAGTACCTTTTCACAAGAATACCAGTCGGCCAAAATTCAGGATCATAAAGCTGCTCCTTCATAGTCATATCCGCACCCACTTTAAAAGATGAGTTAAGTCCTCTTGAATTCAATTTCTCGATATCAAACACGCATTCAGGATTCTCGATTCTCTTTAAGAGATATTCCCGCAGATCTTGTTCAGTAGTTGTACTTTTACACCTACCCACGTACAACCAAATTCTTCGAGATGATGCATGTAATTTATCTGAAAAATCAACCAAATGTTTACCAATGATAACACTTGCTGTCTCCGATTTATTGAACTCCTGAGAGAGACCGGTGGCTTCCAGATTCGTATCCACATGTGGTGTGTTGTTTGCTCTCTTCACTTTTTTACGTCTTGCACCTTTGTTAGTTATTTCAGAAGGTTTTTGCTGTGAAATTGTTTCCGTGTGTAACACAGTATCCTCGGATGAATTTGAAAATGTTGAACGGTCAATGTTTAAATCACGTACATCAGAATTCGTTTCACCATTTACAGCTCCCACACTCGACCTCACCAAAGCAACAAGCTCTGTGTTAATCAAAGATAGCTCATTATGTGAAAAACGTATTCTAGTAGCATCCGAAGAAGTCAGAAGTAGTTTGTAACGACGAAACGCGTCATGCTATGTTGTCAATAAAAGTGTAAATCAAAAGCTCAAGTTTTTGAATTTTATGTTATATTCAATCACAATTTTTTGTTTGAATTAGTTTCAGTTTGGACAACGTAAGAATTAAGGATATCAATTCAAATGAGATTGTCTGGAATATGCGTATTCCAAACGATTCTCAAACTATTGAAAAGTAGTTGTTTTTAATTTTTGTTGAGTTAATAACAATTCGAAAAATGTTACTATTCTCACACAAAATTTATAATGTCTTTTCTGTTTACAAGGGACAGATGGAATTTTTGCCAAAAAATGGATATGTTCACTTTCGTCTCATTCATAAAGTGAGTAGTAGCACCCATCTTCTGAACAAAAAGAGCCAATCGCACATTGACATAAATGAATTAACAACCCTGCAACACTGAGAACTGAAAATCTATAAATCTAGAGAGGAAATAATATAGTGAAGGATGGCTAGATATTATTCATTTCTAAAAATCCTTATAAAATGTGAGGGAAATGCTTCGCCAGTTTTTCGAAACCTATATATGTACTTCTATATCGATGCAATTCAACTAAGTGAATTAATTATAAAACAACAAACAAACAGTAGTATTGAATCTTGGATAATATAAGAGCACCTTTTAGAATCCAATCAATTTTTAGTATGTTTAAGGGTATAAGAACATCTTTTCAGACGAGAGCTCAGAGAATTGGCTTCAAGAAGCTTCATCAGTTTCTCACTGCTAATTTGCTAGATCTCAATATTGAAAACCCTGTATATGATGACTTATTCGCTCACAATAGTGATATACCATTTCGAGTTGAATTTCCAAGAATTACACTCTGCTTCGTAGAGAGAAACAGGAAATCCAACAAACGATAAAAGAAATCTCAATAAAATTTCCTGGAGTTCTAAGAGACATATCACGCGGGAGAAAGAAAATGGACACAATTTTTAACAGTTGTTGAAAGTGTATAAGGGTACTTATAACTGAATTTTACTAACTTTGACAAATAATATCATATAAACTTTCATAATATTTGTTACTCAATTTTTTGTAGTCTTTTCAATATACCCACTGCATAACAGCATTATATATCATTATATATAAGATTATACTGGATATTTTAGAAATTGTGCAAGATATTTTGCACAGAAATAGTGAGAATACTACAGGCATTTCGGATAGACAAAACAGAAATATAATTTCAAATATTGTTACTTTATTCAATAGTTGGATTAAGATTGAGTTTTTCGTAATATTTCATTAATTGCTATTATTTAGTTATTAGTTAGTATTTTAGTTTTTCAGATTAGATTGAGTTGTTTGTTATATCGCTTTCATTTCAATTATTTAGTTAGTATTCAACTTTATGTTATCATTTTCTGTAATTGGGTATTATAGCTGTTGAGAAAACAGAACTTATTATAATAATAATATAAAATATATTAGTTTTTATTCATAAACCAATATTTCAAAAACATGTGAGGGAATGAGGTTATTGTCAAACCTGCATCTGTGAACTCCTCCTCTAAAATATATACCAAAGAGTTTTTTTTTACTAAATATATATATATATATATATATATATATATATATATATATATATATATAAATATTTCAAATTGATTTATTTATTAGTTTTGACAAAGTTGTAATATACAACGAAACGTCAACGAGAATAAAGTTTTTCACATTAAAATAAGCCTGTTATTGCCAATAACATTGAAAATAATCCATATATATATATATATATATATATATATATATATATATATATATATATATATATATATATAATTTTTCAGTTTAGAAAGATTCAGGCTAACAGAAATAAAGAATTTAAATTTCACAGTCGTTTCTGATTTTGTTCGAAATAATTGATTCAACTTTGCGTGCTGCCAATGGCGCCATGCCTTTTCTAACAAATATTATGAGTAACATATTCTTTACTAGCCGAGTGGCAATCTTCGAAACGCCCAACAATCAATATTGAGTAAATGTAATGATTACCTTTGACAGCTAAAGTTTATCTTAATTTAATTGATGCTTTCAATTAACGTAATGAAATACAATGACTAGTAATCAGTTATTGTCCAATATTTTTTGAACTATTCTTTGAGTTTATGCGGCAATGCCATTGGCAACGTAAAGTTTATTTGATGTATTTTATTCATCGCCATTATATATTCGCCAAACTGCGAGTTAAAGCTTTCCAATACTTTCAGGTATGTACGAAAAATGAGTGAAAATCACGGCTATATTTTTTATTATAGAATTGTTAAATGCTTCCTTAGACTTATAAACTCCTTTTGAATCTGCACTGTCGAGGTCATTTGCTACACCTTCAATAGCCTCAAAAAGTTAATTGTAAAATAGCACTGTAATTTTTCTTTGTACGTTTTAATACTAGCAGTTGTCCTAAGAAAAACTCTTCTGGTTGATGAAATCAGTTTATTTACATTCCAAAACGTGGACCGTACTTCTTCAGCAAGTCGATGTACTCCGTGAGCAAAGCACGTAACATGAATCAAATTGGGATAAAATACTTGAAGGGTGATCATATAGGGAGCAGCATCTGACAGAAATATTGATACTCTTTCTTCTACAGCTGAGTCAGGCAATATTTTTTTGATACCCTCATTGCCTAATCTGGCTGTGGTAGAATAATTTGTCTTTTCCAATTTTTTGCAGGCCACCAAATAGGAAGAAGAAGGCTCCAGTTGTAATGTACCAAAAGCCAAATACTCTATATAAAGTCCACAACTGTCTGTAGTTTCGTCACCTGATATCCAAATGAAGTTATCTTTGAGTTCATTTCGTATTTCTTCCATTCCCTATGTACATGTTGATAAATTGTCGGTATATTTTTACGCAATGTTGATTCGCCCTTTACATTTTCATTTAAGCAATACGTTCTTAGAAATTGTTTGAGGGTAGGATTGTTAATTTTATACAGAGGAATATTACTTGCGAACAATGCTTCACATAAATCCATACTAAATTGGTTGTTTTGTTTACATTTAGAGCTAGCTGTAGATGCGGTTATAAGTTGTTGTCGTGGACCTTTCTTTTGCAATTCTGCGATGTGAAGACTCGTTTTGATATGTTGGTATATTTGAAATTTTTTTGTGCGAGAAATATTTTTCTCGCAAACTCGACAATATAAAACATTTCCGTCGTATGTTAATGTTCCAGGAAATTCAGTTATCCACGACAACACACTTTTTTTTCCTAGTACGCTTCAAATTTCGCACAAATAAATAAAAAACTGAACTAAAGATCAATGAGCACGCACGTCAAGTTTACAGAAGTAACAATTTATATGCGTAATAGGCGGAACGACTTTGTAGTAGACGAACGCGATGCTCTTCTGTCTCTTTCATTTTATTATCGTAACTGTCAAAACAAAAGACGTAGGCTACTTTACTTTACTCGAAAAAATATTGTAAATGTACCGATAATTTGCAATGTAGATATTTGGTAAAATATTCAATTACCGCTAAGAATGGCTTAAATAAGCAAATGCATAATCCGGTCTCTAACGTATACATTCTTATAGTAACATTGGTATCAATATTACGCTTTCGTTTCAAATATTTAGATATAATTCGAAGAAGGATAGATTACAGCTTTAACTCTGTGGCGACTGGCATTGACTGGTAGAAGGATAAATGCTCTAACATTTATACTTCGAGCGATAAATGTTAGAGATATCAAAATCGCTGAACACATTTTTTGAAAACTTAAGATAGTTACTGTTCAGTTGAGTATGATCTAACAAACGGAAGCCATCGACTTCAGTTACCAAAAATCTTATCATGAATCAGAAGACAGAAATATTTTGCAAAGTCATAAGCATATAAAATGCATAGATTACAATACATCTTCACTTTTCAGTTCCGTCTCGTCTAACAAACCAGGAACATTCTGTCTTGCGTTTCGAATAAATATAGGCACCGATTTCAATATTCTTTTACTTTTATCTTTTAAAGGATTATGGAGGCATCAAATTGATTCATGTTTCACATAGTCAGCTCGAATATAATAATCTTTTGAATGATTCGTAAAAACCAATCGAGAGAAAGTTATAACATTATTTAATATTGAATATATTTACAAATGCGATGATATGAGCACGATAGCTATTTCATTTTGTTTGTCTTAAAACAGTTTTACAAAAGATTTATGAAATTGAAGTCGATTTCCAAATTAACATCTGTAATATTTTTGAAAAAGGCCTAGAGCCGAAACATATGTAGAATCAATTATTCCATAAATTTTTATCTACTTTAAGCAAAGCACAAGAAAACTAAACGAATTATGTAACATATATATATATATATATATATATATATATATATATATATATATATATATATATATATATAATATGTAGTTTGCTTATTCTGAAAAATCATATCGAATTTCTTCTCTTTGAATTCACTTCAAAACAATAAAAATACTTTTTATATTATTTACTAGCTGTAGGCCTATACATTTTCAGTGAATATTTTAAAAATCCTGAAAGACGTGTTTTACTATTTTAGCTACAATTTCTATGTTTTTATCATTCATCCTTTGTCGAGTCGAAAAGGGAACCTATCGACCAAGTGAATGTAACATTTTCAGCAAATTGAAATTAGCCAAATTATCAATAATTTAATATATTAACACGTTTAATGTTTCGAAAATTATCAACCCGTCAATTCTATAGCCGAACCGGAGGTTTGTAATTTTGTATTAGGCACTTATTTGAGATATCTCCACATTAGTAATGATATATTGGATGTTGACCAAGAAGTGTTTAGACTCATTTCCACTCCAGAAATAGTTGAGAGTAATTAATCTCATGGTGAGACGAATTGTGACAGATTTACTTTTCCACCGGCAATAAATGATCCAGTAGAATTCGCAGTTGTATTTTAACGGTTTTTAATATTAAAAAAATTTGTCTTTTCCTTAATTGTCACGGATTTATCCACCTTTAATCTTCCGGATTGTAGGGGAATGCTACTTGTTCCAGAGTCACAGGAGCACTGCTTCTCCGGAATCCTTCGATTTCATTGCTCGCTATTGTTGTGTTTGATCTGCCCGAACTCAATCCATTCTAAGCCTGGCTACTTGTCATACCACTATAAATTGTTTCATTATCTATCTCTCGCTGGTCATCAGTGTTGTTTGCATGTGGGAAGCTCGTCGCACTATGTCAACTAGACGACCTATCAACTCGTCTTTTCCTTGTTATTTCAAAACAATGATCGCAAATGAAGTTCTCACAATCTGATAATAATAAGATTGTAATAATATTATAATGCTGAAATAATGACACATAACTTTATAGCTTTCACTTTATTTTATTTTATTTTTTATAACGCTATTATTCTTATGACGCTGAGTGATTAGTTTGTTGTGTGTTTTTTCTTTTGTTTCCTCCGAATAAAACGAACCGATCTTCAACTGTACAGTACCGATTAAACGGTGATATAATTGGAAACGCGTACAGAAGAATGATTCCAGATGAAATATTTGAATGTGCTATACGATTAATGCTATATTTATTAATTAATGTCGGAGAGAATATTAATTTGTAAAATTGATTTTATAACTGTGTTATTGTTTAATGTCGCAATGTGGTGACATATCATCTCACGTTCTATAAGTATATTTTATTTTAAGTGTTCTTTTTAAAATGTATTCACTTCACATATCTTGTAGCAACCCTTATGAAGCAATAAATTGTTGCGAAAGCTTGGTAAGGAATACAGAGTGATTCAGTGAAAGTATTGATCGAATTCCGCTTAAAAACACATTTACATATATATATATATATATATATATATATATATATATATATATATATATATATATATATATATATATATATATATATATATATATATATATATATATATATATATATATATATATATATAATTGCATCGCGAAGTAGTAGACCTGGTAGTTGGTAGAGCAACAGGGCATAAACCTGAGAGACCTAGGTTCGTATCCTTGTCGAGGTTAAAAACTTTTGTGGTGTAATTTCGATTCCAAATTTCAAATATTTCTTCATATACAATATGTCCGTACGTGTATGGTACTAACGAATAATATTCACTTCAATATATATATATATATATATATATATATATATATATATATATATATATATATATATATATATATATATATATAGATATTCTTTTTCTGAAGTATTTCAGAGTGATTTAATGTGAACTTATTTCCAATTCATTCGTTAACTTTCATAATAGGAAAAGATGAATTCGTATAAAATGCAACAATTTTACTATAGGACAAAGGCTCGTATAGACTCCTAGTGCTCGCGATATATTTGAATTGACGAGCCTGTTTAATCATATTATTATTTGAATAGGAGAACTCATGTTTCATTATCTTGTTTCGGGGCCTATACAATGTTCAGCTTCACGCTAGCTTCATCAGATAGAACTTCGAATGATGGGGATATTTTAGTGTTGACCGATATATCCAAATCAATAGCAATTGTACTATCACTATCGGAAATGTTTGTTTCCCAGTCATAAATCCACTGAATAGGAGGAGATATATTACATTGAAATTCATTGAAATGCTTCTTTAATTTCAATTATAATTGGAAAATTAAAGAGACAGCAAATATTTTCAAGGTATATTCAGTCGAAACTTGAAATTATAGAAGTGAAATTTTATTTGTTTATGTTCAACTAAATGGATTATACTCAATTCAAAACATCAGGCATTTTCTGTCACATCTATAAAATTCCGATATAAATGGAAAATCAATACCACTCATAGACTTAGGTACAAACTTTGATATTAATGCATAATTTACATGTATTGATAGTATTATTTAGAAAAAAGCATTAATTTTAATACCATTAAATGAAGTGCTTTCCGTTTCTTCATCCATAGGTTGTTAAAGTTACGTTATTATTCAAGTCGATTGCCAAAACTAATGGTTACAATGAGTTCATGTTTCAATGAACTTAATGTTCAACTTCAATGTTCATAATGACAATGATAAATAAGTAATCTCTGTCGGTGAACTAAACCACAAATTTCACAATAGCCTTAGGGAACACGTAGTTAGAATTGAAGGAGAACTTGAATTCCTTATTGATATATAAAATGGATAAAACACTGCCATGGCGCAATGTACTGCAAACAAATTGAAATATTCTGATAACGAAGGTTTGAAAAAGAACTTCTTCATCAACTCATACGAAAATAATAATAATAATAATATTCATTTAGCTGAAGCTATAAAAAATCTAGATATTTTGAACTGTCAATTTTTAATTACATACCTATCTCATCATTTAGAATATACTTTCTAAGATCTTAATACTAATTCTAGTTTTCAATATATTTGGTAAATTATTGAAATTATTAAATCCGTCATAGAATATGCTATTTTGAATTTAGAAAGCTCATAACTTTAGATATGAAAACTATCAGTATTTCTAGTACTATACGCATGCACATCACTGAAATATGTTACATTTTTTATTACATTGCAAGAAAGCAACTGATTTTTGCTTCTAAATATGAATAAATATGAAGTAAAGAGTATTCTTTGTTTAACAGACATTAGTTCTAAAGAGTTCAGCATAATTTTAACAGAGGTATACACTCTCTTACACTTTAAAATTGTTCGCATGGATCTTTTCAACTTTTGTAATTGTTGAATTTCTTCTTTAGTCAAACCAAATAACAATATGTAGTAATATTAAAATTGTGGAATTATTATTTATTTGAACAACAATAATTTCACATATGTCGACAGGTTTTTCCTATTCTTTTGAAAAAATTGATTTTTTCAGAGATTTTACATGTTATGAAATCAACATGATCATTGAAACTCAATTTTTCGTCTAATATAATGCCTTAATATTTTACTGTTTCTACTCTTCTAATTTTTTGTTCATTAATCTTCAAAGTTATATCCTCATTTTAAAGTAATGTAATTAATATGATAAATAAAAAATAGTTATAATGAATATAAATGTTGATGTCGCGTTAAATTTGATACTGTTCAAATTCTCGGGTAGAGAACTTCGATACGCGATTCTGATGAAAACCATCAAGCTAGAAACGCGTGTCATGACTACTTCCAAATTCTACCATATATTCATTTCATTCGAATTTCATCACAAAAAGTTTGATTTCATATCAAACTTTTTCATATCATTCATATCAATCAGAGAAATATAAGAGCACAAATTGGAAACCGCTAACAAAAATATAAAAATACGTAAGGGAAGTCCTCATCTCGAAAGTTTCTGTCTTAGTGAAGTATAAAGTGTGAAACTTTTATATTGTTCGTTGTTACACATATTCCTTTGATCAGAATTGCAGGATTTTCCTCTGAATCTTTAGGAAATCTGGAGTTTCATGGTCAATGGGGCACAAGTTTATTTCTGTAATTGGAACTCCTTTTGTTTACGAATCTCTATACTGTCCTGAATACGTCTAAGCCCAATTCGATTGGTAGCCGGTGTACCGCAACATTGTGAAAATGCCTTATAAACACATAACTTAATTGTAATGATACAATCAGGACACATTAGAAATGCTATTTGAGATAAAGAGATAGAATATGGAAAGGACCATACAGCATATATTGAATCATACTTTTCAACTAGAAGCCTCCTTAGATTCCTTAGATACACTATCAGAAGAAGGCTCATCTTCAAGTCCATTGAACTAGGTCACTATTTAACGTTTTTAATTTTTCTTTTCATGTTTCCTCCGGCATTAACTCTTTTTCATATATTGTTCAAATAGTCGGTTTAGAGCTTATCATAGTAGAACAAAATGGTCGCCAGAAGGGCGAATCAGTTTGATAAAATCTCCCATTCTGGAGAGATCGAATGCTAAAGCCTGTAATGTGTCGAGTTCCTTTAGAAAAATTTCTATTGCTTCTTGTTTTTTACATCTCCAGGTTCGTAAATTTCAAACTTAGAAACGCCATTACGAAGAGAGCCAAGAAGCTCGAAACACGTGTCAAAAGCTGCTTCCAATTTTTTCATTCTTGAAAATGTATCATTCTTGATAATGACGTAAAAGGCGAAACTAGTCCAATAGAGAATTGTTCAGGTAGTGATTTCAAGACCAGTATTTCTTATTACCTCTCATTTAAGACTTATTGTATTGCGAAAAATAAGGAAACACTGAATATATTATTTTTATGGGATGTTTCTTTGTTCAAGACAATTTTTGGATTAGCCCCCTTCTGTGATGTCTGGATTTAAGTGACCCATTGAATATAAATATTTTCCCATTTGATTTGACACATCCTGCATTATCATCTTAATTGAATGTACAAAACGTTAAACGTATTCGGCTGAATAGTGCTAAATGAATTCTTTACCGTAATAAAGCTATATACATTATTCTCTGCTGCGGCAATTCGTTTTTAAACTAACTTTCATATTATGCCGCAAAGCTTGTGTGGGCATTGAAGCATCTGCGTAACATTTTTCACATGGTTTTCAAATAACCGTTTCCAGACAAAGTTGTTAACTTCAGGAATGTGGAACGGCTTAACGTTTCCATAATTTATTGCTGCAGAAGCTGGAAAAAGGGCATTATGTAGTTGACGAAAAGTTTTATGATTCTTCGAGTGCTATTTTCTCACTTTCTACTGAATGAGAAAAAAATTGTGTATGCTTCACAAAGTAACCTTTTGTTGAACAATTTTCCGAAATCAGTTGACATTTCGAATGGAATATAATTGCTAATTATAATATAATATGATCAGATATTTATGCGCGTTGAAATTATCAAGAACGTTGTCAGGTTATGTGCTTTAGTCATGTTGCTCGCAATGTTGAGGATGATTGAATTATCCGAAATAAATTATTGAATTATCGATAATTATTTTCAAGCATGGTTTAATTCAATGCAGCTTTTATTACAATCATTCGAAACAAAAGATAATATTCGGGAACTATTAGAGTGGAAAATTCCAATTTGTATTTGTGCAATATTTTTATCAATTGAGAGTTGCTTTTCATTTCTTTTGAAAAGTTGGGTTATATTTATTACCGGTATTCATGTAATTTTCAAGCAGTATTTACTTTCCATTCAATCCGAATATTGTTCTGATGGTTAGACCTTTTCTATGGAAACCTTTTTACTTTGAGAACTTCTTTCTATTCCTTGTTTGACTCATTCTGGGAAAATTGTCTTGGGAACAGTATAAGCAAAGATGTGGGGAAAATGTGAATTTCCTTCTACTTTTGAAGTGTACTACATTCTACATTTTTCTGTGATTGTTCGACTGGAAGTTGAAGTCAATAAACATTATATATCATTTTATTACGTGTAGTTGAATTTTTTGATATATTACGGGGAGGTTCTGCTTCATGAGATAACCCTCACAATCATTGTTCCAACAACGAATCTCACATTCAGTGAGGACAGAGTTGCTCGAAATATTTCTCTAAATTTGTTCAATATAACTATCCTGTTTGTAGATGATACAAGTTTTAATGAAGTTGAATTAATCTCCAGCACTTCACCTCAGTCCCGGATCTGGTGTCTACAAGGAATCATCTCCTACTCTCAGGTTTAAGTGATTGCTCACCATTCTGACGATTTCCTTTCTCTTTCTTCGGAACTCAACCTTCTACTCCTTATGTCTATATGTGAAAACTTCACTCCTGCAGTTTTATCTTTCATTACTTTAATGGGAAATATTATTGACCAATTGAATAACATTCGTCTTATAAGTTCTTGAGGTCTTTTAGGGTGAGTATATTCAATGACAATATACACTCAACATATGATTCGGATAGTAAACCCAATATCAAAAGAAATAACAATATCAACTGTTTAGATGAAAATATGTTGATAAACTCATTGAAGATTAAACCAAGTGTTTTTGATTTCTTATTCAACATGTTTCATCGAGTGATAAGCGAAATCTTCGTGTCCTTTTTTAATAATTGATCTATTTTGGCCGATAAATAACTTGTAGGCAGGCAGCAGTTCATTGTGGTATCTTAAGTTTCTTCTTGAGGTGTAGAGAATCATCTTCAGCTTTGTGTTTTCTCTAGGCAATACTTTCCTTTCATTATAATAAGTCAATCACGCGAAACATGCGTGAAGGAGAGTGATAGTCACATTCTGACAGATCTCGAACAACTTCAGGTTGATTGTAATTTGATTCTCAAGGCAGGAGAAAATGTTCAGTTGAATCAATCGAAAATGCACCTGCAAGATATGTGCTGATCTTCCTTCGCTCTTCTGTCAGTTTGAGGACTCCTTTTTAACTATCATTAGATTGAGGTATGTTACTCTTCAGGAAAGCATTAGAAAGAAATCTCGAGCAGCAGTGATGTTATCCAAATTCTACTTCAATATATGGGTAGATTAGAATTGTTAATTGTGATAATATTATAAAAGAAATGGCTTACCTGTTTCAAATTTTGGAATTACTAGAAAAAGGATCATATTCAATTGTTATTTATTGGTTTCGGACTCAGTTAATGTAATCGTGAAACAGATTAAAGCCAAATGAAAGATTTTCATTTTTATGAATGAATTGAGAAATTGATTTGAACATTCAATAATTTGAATATTTATAATAAGTTCTTTATTCTCAACAGGTGAGTATAATACCCATTCACAAAAAATAAATACATAATGTTGAATACTAACAAAATAATTAAAATGGAAGAGATATATTCCATTCAGATATTTGAGATATAACAAAAACTCAATATAATCTGAAAAAACTGAAATAGTAATAAATAACCAAATAATAGCATTTAAGGAGATATTACATCGAACTCAATCTGAATCAATTCATTTTAGTCAATTCTCTTTGTTCACATAACTCCTAATGATAGCTCCTATGGAGTCAAAGTGAATGTCACAACATTGGCAATTCTATTCAATTTACTCCATAAACCAAATGGAAGACTGTATTAGGGAGTTGGTCCTCGGAGTCTCTAGGTGGAATAATTCTGTATTACGAGAATTTTATCTTGGAACAAGGAATTTCAAAGCGGACGAGAGAGGAGGACAATCAATATTATTGTGCAGTAACTTGTACAGAAATTTGAGTGATAAAGATTATCTCCTGCTCTGCAATGAGAATAAACTAAATCGACTCAATGATACGTTATGATTGACTTCACTCTGTGGATAAACTTTGCCCTACCTCCTATATAAGAACTTCCAGAACCTTCTCCGAATAGCCTCAAGATGACGTTGATGGCAAGTGTAAATGGGATGTCAGATCATGCTGCCATACTACAACTTGCCTCGGATTAGGGTATTAAATAGTCCTATGAATGTTGAGGAATTATTTAAATATTTGCCATTAGGTATAACGAATCCAAATATTTTCGAGGCAGATGAAATAAGTTGGTTGATGTGTGGGACAAAGGAAAGCTTCTGGTCGAAGACTACACCAAGATCTCTCACCTTATCAAGACGAGAAATAAATTGACCACCGACGCTATTATGCTCCCCTTGCTCAAGATATGAGACATACTCATATCTTATATTTATTATATACTCAAGATATACTGCCTAACTAAATAAGACAATGTTGAGATCAATATTCAACATTCTATAATTCAGGAATTTGAAAGGTTTGTTTGTTTATCATTGTTCTGAAATCATAATGTGGATATGTTCAATAACATATCAATTTATTTTGATGACATACGAAAACCCAACACTCCAACTGGAAGTGATACGTTCACACAAATGAAAATTTTATGGAACATTAAAGTAAACCGAGCTATACTAGCATCATCTTTCTGCAAGCACAGAAATAGCTTTACGATGACAAAACATTCATGACGTTAACCCGAAAACGCAGACTTCATTGCTTCATGAAACGCTTTATAGTCTGCGAAATTCGAGAAAATATACAAAGATCCTTTCGGAATAAGCCATAAACTGATAAATTTGTATCTTTATTTACTGAGATGCGAAAAATATTTTCTCACTATCGAATTCAGTTTTTTCAAAATTTTATGTAATTCAACACTTGTAACCGGATAATTCCTTAGTTAATCGAATTCTGCGTCCTACTACCATGGACCACTGATGATCAATGCTTAATCCATTGGAAGTAAGTCTTCATGAAATATTCTGAAAATGTTATGGACTAAGTTTTTAGAATAAAATCTTAGCTACCTTGTATTGAGCGACGTATACCAATCTGAATGAAATAAGACACAGTTATATTTGACACAGATGTATTCATCTCACTCATAATCTATTTCAACATTAATAAAGTAAGGAATGAGTACTACTCCTAATACATATAAATTCTCATATTATGAACATTCGAAATTGAAAAAACATTAAGAACAATAGTAGCTCGCGATCAACTGGTTGGCGACCGCTGGTAAACACCGTAAGTATTACTTCAGTAGCTTTGTTACACGAAGTACTACACTATTTGAAGTAGCGATTGATACTTTTTCAAGCTTGTTGGCTGTGAAAAGAATGACTTAGCCGAGTCGAAATTGTAGGAATTTGAATATGAACGCTTGAATAGGTCAGTGCTCAAAATTCGCTATGTTCGGACATATAAAGTCCTACCAGAGTTGATCTTCGCAGTTTCATCTCCAAGCAAGTCGATACGTGCATCCTTATGGGGGTTCTACCGGTATCTTCAGCATTTTATTTTATGAATTCTACTCTAATGCATCTTGTGTTTTCTTTTGAAATTGTAGATTCATGATAAAGGACATACTAGACATCCTTTCGGAAAAAAATTTCAAATTGAACGATGTGATGTGATGAACTACTAATATATTATCTTTTAAATGATAAGTTAGATAATATTGGAAAGAGATGCTGTACTTGCTAGTGGCATAAGACAATCTGATTCTTTCTCAGTGGAATTCATCAATTATGCCAAGTATATCGGCAACTATGGCAAAGACTTCAATCTCCAAAACATTTTTATGATTCTAAAGTGAAGAATCATCAAGTGATGGTTACTCCCAAACTCCATCTATAGAACGAATGTAAGAACAAATTTCAGGTCATGGACACGCCAAGCATTGAATCACGAAGTATAAGGAGACCGATCTTTCAACATTACGTTCGGACTGCTTACATCTATACCTCGTGCATTGAGTGTTCACGCGTACATTGTACACACACACGCATTTGAGAATATTATTCATATATATATATATATATATATATATATATATATATATCATGGTTGTCTGTATGGGATATTTTTTTTATAAGAGAAAGAATACTAGAACATTCAGTTTTGAACAATTCAAATTAATATATATTGAAAAAATATAAATTTTTAATGTTTTAGGTGAGCTAGAGTACTTCTGTATTATTTAAATGCAGAGGCGATCACTTTGTACCCAAAAATAATCCATACCTTTTCACCACAGCCAATAGTTCTTCAAACATAATAGGTTACAAAATATTGAATAGAGATCTAAAAATTTTGTGAACGAAATTGTACGATGTAATGTCTGGTCCCATGGACCGAAGAACAAAGAGCCGTTACTCAAAAATTTTTCAAAAATCATATTGAAACGAAAAGAGCTCCTAAACGAATTGAATGAGAATTTGAAATCTCAATATTCAGAGCTATTGAAGAATTAAGATTGGCTTAAAATAAAAGTTTTCGTTCAAAATGCATACAATAAAAATAATTAAAATACAAAATGCTCAAAAAGAAGATTAAAATTTAAGTGTTTTGAAAATATTTTCAATCATAAATGTTATTTTTTTTGTATTACGTATTTCCATTATCCTTCAAGGGATAAATGAGAGAATTATTGAAATCGATGCCACGCCTGATGAAAGTGCGAGACATATGTTTCGTTCTGCAAGGAACTCGTCAGTCGCACCACGTCCATCGAAGTGAGGCAACGATTTCAACCTCCAAGCATCTTCTTATGACTTCAAGTGGAATACGTAGAGTAATGAATACTCCACAATTCCATCTATAGAAATCAGTAGAAAACATCTCTTATATTACAGACACATCAAGCATCGAACTTCACTTATCTTCTATACCCGTAGGTATCTACTATAACATTCTTCAGGTTAATTTGAATTGTTCGAATGAATGTTCTAGTGTTCATTTTCTTAAATATTTCATTAAGTGCCATAAGCAGAAAAATTTCATTTCCTTAAAAATATCGCCGAATATGTCCCTGAGATACTGAAAGAACTGCTACTAACTACTAGTAGTCGTAGTAGTACTAGTTACTAGTAGTACTTAGTACTAGTTACTAAGTAGTATCTAGTACTAGTTAGTAGTACTAACTAGTACTACTAACGCAACCTATTGATATTTGAAAACATCATATGATGATATTTGTCAAATAGACATAGCAATTTAGTAGATACCTACTGGTATAGAAGATATGTGAAAGTTTGATGCTTAGTGTGTCTGTAATCTGGGAGAGTTTTCTACTGATTTCTATAGATGGAATACGGTATTCCTCTTGGAGTCATAAGAAGATGCTTGGGGATTGAAATCGTTGCCTCACTTCGATGGACGTGGTGCGACTGACGAGTTCCTTGCAGAACGAAACATATGTCTCGCACTTCAATCAGGTGTGTCATGGATTTCAATAGTTCTCTAACATTTATCCCTTGAACGATAATGGAGACATCACATCGTACACGTTCCCATATTTAGCTCTACTATAACATTTTTTGGTTAATTTGAATTGTTCGAATGAATGCTCAAGTGTTCATTTTCTTGAATATTTCATTCAGTGCCATAAGCACAAAATCTTCATTGCCTTATATATATACACATATATATATATATATATATGTATATATATATATATATATATATATATATATATATATATATATATATATATATATACTTATATATATATATATATATATATATATATATATATATATATATATATATATATATATATATATATATACATATACACGTCTTGTTTGTTTAATTAACTCAATTCTGTAATTAACTTGGGAGTTCTATTTCTTGTCCTCTGTCTTATACACTAATAGTCAGTACAGCATCAAACTCGGGTGCTTTAGAATTTTCCGGCTGTATTGACGCTTTCGTTATTTTTCATTTATTTCATTTCTTTTTTTTTTTTTCGTCATGTCTATTTCTCAAGCAGTTTATGTGAAATTATTTGATATACTACTGAAATTAATTATTTTCAATATCAGAGAAAATGATTGTAAGTGAATTTAATAACAGAACAAAACTCATATTTGTTACCAGGAGTTCTGAAACTAATTGCCGTTTTCATTCGAGGAATAATTTGGAGGTACAATTCAAATTTTACCGAGTTCATGAACCAAATCCCAAAATTTAATCTGTCATACAAGGGAGTGAATCAAATATTCATCTGAATTGCTTGTGAGCTATATTGCCAACCCACGGCGACAACTGGAATAATCCGGGCAGTGACAGAATGGCAGTAATGCAAATTCGTTCTCCATCAATCTGGAACGGCCATTCCAACTTACGTTTCACAGCACACTACGTGGTTGCGGTCCGCAGAAGGGGTGGAAATGGGTTGTGATGACAGAAACGTGGTTATCGCGCTAACGATATTTTACTCGAATGTGCCTTGTGTCGAATTAATCGAATGATATCTACACTTGCTGTAGGGATTGGAGTTTGGCTCACGATATCATAAAAAATTATTTATAATATTACGTTAAATTTACGTAAATAATGAATAATTATTCATAATTTCAATACGTAATTATTTAAATTATAAATAATTATTTATAATTTAGGTCCATTAAAGTCCAGAGACTGCATTTTACCTACTGCATCTTGAAATGTTTGAGTGAGATATTAACAGAATCGTTTCTCGAAAATAGAGCCTGATTGTCTCTCAAAATGAATACTATAACGAAGTTAAGTAAGATTTGGTTCAGTTTGTTCTCATATACTTACATATAATAAATTAGCTATGAAGTAACCTCAATAGTTTAGTATTATCGATGAGCAGTGATTTCAAAATATGTTATGCTCCTACTGAATCATTTAAAGCATAAGGAATGAACTCTATCAATGTCGAAGAGGAATGGTGAAAATGGACTTTTGATCCAATCTCTGAAAGGAATTTGAGAGAGTGAATCAAATCACAAAAAATGATGAAATACCTACTCAGTCAGTCATTTCCTTAGAGACAGTAAGTGAATCCATCAAAACTCCAAACTGTCTAGTGAAGAGAAGCAATAAACAACCTCAAGATAAATATCCAAAATTTGAATTGATTGATTATAATACTCCAACTTTAATAGAGCTACTAACATCTCATTTATGTCATTCAGAGAACCTACGAGAATCAAAATTTATTTCTTCATCGACAACAAAAGATGTTGAAACCAGTGTACAACTTAACTTCATATATAGGCTCAATGGTTGTAACATTTTAATATTATTAAGCTAGACCCATAAGAAAGGTTATCGATAATAATAATAATAATGATAATAATAATAATAATAATAATAATAATAATAATAATAATAATAATAATAATAATAATAATAATAATAATAATAATAATAATAATAATAATAATAATAATAATAATAATAATAATAATAATAATAATAATAATAATAATAATAATAATAATAATAATAATAATAATAATAATAATAATAATTTTTAGAAATGATTTCAATATAATTGGTATTAGATAATAACATTTCCCGAATAAAAACAAAAATATACCATGAATGGTTAGCTCACAAAGACCAGGGCCTGTGGTGAACTTATCTCAAAAAATATTGCATTTAGATCTGAATACAACTCAATACATACAATTCAATTCAGGTAAAAAATTTAAAAATATTGTTACACTCATTCCGTTAACCAATTGCTATTTCCATCAGTTTATGGATATAATGTCTACTTCTTTTTTCAATCCAATTTTTTGTTTTAATTTTGAACTTTTTTGAATTAGAAGTTTTTCTTAAGTCCAGAGGTATTCCATAATACGTTTTTGGACCAATATACAAGTGACTGCGTTGACAAACCGTTTTACTAGATTTACGTACATACAGTGAACTTTCACTAAGCCGAGTACCTACTTAATGTTCTATGAAAACGTTTCCATTTATATTTTTCTTAGAAAAATTTAACACTGAAGCACAAAAAAGTTGATGCACATCCCATACATTAGAGAGTTGAAACAGCAGCTCCGTTGGAAATATTATATCTCTGCTATGTATAATCTTCAGTAGCCACTTCTGTTATATTTCCAACTTCCCCATAACATTATTGTAAGAGCCTCCCCATACAATGACTCCGTATCTCAAAAGTGTCTCTACCAGCGCTCTACAAACCACTGTCAGATGACATGTATCCAGAACATTGGACAGTTTTCTAAATTTTGGTAATAAACATTTAAGCTTATCAATCAATGTTCCAACTTGAAAGTTCCACCTGAGATGTGAATCCAACCCTATTCAAAGGTACTTACATTCATAAACGTACGGAATCGTGAACGTGGTATCCTCTGTCCTCTATCTTATTGATATCCTCTATCATGGTAGAGGAAAGGTTATCAATTTGTAGATATGTAGTTAGATAATGGGACTTCTAACTCTAGATTTCCTTTCGATTTGATTTTCTTTTTATGGAATTATTTCTTATGAAGAAATGAAAACACTTGTTTCATCAACCAGGAATCACTTGTTCAGTCCTGGAAGTGGAATCTGAACAAAAACAAAAAAAACTGTGTTGAATTCAGAACTTTTTGACAAATTAGAAATGACATAACACGAAAATAGTTGAACAAATGAATTTTAGTTAAAAACAAAATAGGGGATAGCCGAATAAAATGAAGACAACATATTGAAAGCAGGCCATTCAAACAAACTACAGATCGTCATAGGTAGATCTAGAAAAAGACGAGAAGACTATATATTTCGTTAAATAGACAATTACACCCAACTGTAGCAAAACCCAATCCATACATTTCCACCATTTCAACAACACAAAATCTTCTAAATTTTCAAAAAATTACGCCTGCTTGTCGTTTTGGAGTGAAAACGCTCAAAAAAGTCCGAAATCGAGCAAGCCTACTGTGTGCACTTCGAGGTAGAATCCGAGGGTGCGATCCCCGGCCTCTCCCTAAACACATACAAGGCATTCATTCGCCTTGTTATTGCGTACAGATGCTTGCTATACTCCACTCTCTCGAAACGTCCAGTGAAGACTACCGAGAGCTGAGAAAGAGCAATCTGCTGCAGCATCTTCAGACTTCACAGACAATTTCCGTCTATTCTTGTCCATGAAATAACCAACATGCCCCCAATCATCACCCACATCGAAAAGGTACAAGCTCATTATGCCCAACGCACTTTCAACGGAAGCCCGAGCGACGCTGACGGTCCCATGGAACAGACGCGAACGTGTCCTTCGCAAAAACCCAAAAATCAAACTCCCCTTCCCACCAGCACGCATCCTGCAAACACTTCAGGAGACTCCAGACGATGTCCTCGACTACCTAGAGGATATACCCCTCCACATTCGCTGCCGTGCGAGATAAGTGTCGCAGTGCGTGAGAAATCCCGTAGTGCGCGTTATCAAAAGTCCGCGAGCGAGAGAAGCGTGATCTTCCAGCTAGCAATGAACTATGCTTTACCTATCAAATTTTAGTTGCTCAAGAATAATACATGTTAATTACGTGGGTAAAGTTTTCTTTGGTTTCCTTTACCATCAAAGTTCAGATGAATTTCTAATGAAGAAGCGGCCACAGCCGCACCTTTAGTCCATAACCTAAACAAAATTTGAAATGTTTTTTTTATACAAAGATAATTGAGTTGCACAGGGTTGAAGGAGGTCGCAAGACCTTATAACTTCCCATTTTGTATTAGCAATGGAAAAATTGAATGTAATTAATCATAGAACTTAATAAACGTATTTTGTTGTTGTTGTTGTTGTTGTTAAGTAGAGAAATCAGTAATAATTTCAACGCAAACATAATTTTAGTAAAACTAATGGTTTGAAAACAAAATAAAACCGTGAAACCCGATCAAGTGCACAACGAAGTTTGATTGCATTTTGTCCATTAAAACACGTTCAGAACACATGCTGTAGCTTTTAGACCAGAAAATTAACACTTTACTGCGGTGTCGCAGCGAGTAGCCAAACTGATTAATTGGATATGAAATAGGAAAAATTCGCAATTTGTGTGCATTCAACGCGCTGTTTCCTTGCGGCAATAAACCCAACGCAGAATTAATTATCATCATGTGGAGCCAACCTTGTATCCACTGAACTCTTCTCCGTTCCCATTATTTTGAGTTATTGACGCACAGAATCATACAGTGTGAATTGTGGGCCCAAGTTAATTGTGTCATAATTTTTGCTCAATGTTTGTGCCACCTAAAGCTTTGTGAGTTATTGTGAATAGCTTTTTCTTGTTGAAGAAGCTTGAATAAAATAAATGATTTATTGTATTTTCTAAAAATGTAAAATGAACCTCATATACTCGTATATATATACAAGCGAATATGTGGAGATAAATTGTGACATTACCGACGAATTATTCGTTATTTATTCAGCCAGTAATAAAAAGCAAACAGAGTTTCCTTCGAAAGGAAGAACAGCATTAAAGCAATTGGGAATATATACATTCATATCTGAAAAATGAGAAATAACGAGAATTCGTGATAACATTGCGAGGAATGATCGTTGAAAATGAAATCAATAGGATGTTGAGTTTCTAGATTATCTCAGTAGAATTCCTGCAATACAAACATTCATATATTTTTCGAATATATGAATCTAGATTTCACATATTGGGGTTATTCAAAACCCAATAAACAGAAAGTATTTCATAGTGTTGGCTTTTACTTGATGTAAACCCATTGTAATTGTATGAGAACGGGAATATTTTTATACGCTTTGTAACACGAGATTTTCAAAAGTTCAAAGGTAAATCCATTTTGAATCGAAGGATCTCAGCTGAAACTAAAATTAAGAAGCATAGAGTGAATAATGAACTCAGATATCTCTATGAACTAATCTCGCAGGCTACAGCCGATTTTCTCATCATTTCGTTTCTGAAGGGTGAATTTGAGGACAATCAAAAGATTAATAATTCCAAAATTTGAAAATACTCGTTTTGAAACCGACGTGACATAAGAGAGAACAAAGAATTTTTACAATTGGAAAACTTATTAATGATAACAATTACAAAGATAATTCAAAATGTATGCATACGTACATATATAGGATATATATTCATATAATTCATTTTCGCTTTTCAAGGGATAATGGAAATATAAAAGTATAAGTAAGAAAAGCTGTATGTACGCAAACTGAGGCTATTATTCGGCCATTTACTCAATTGAACGTTCAAATTCAATTTGATCCAAAATTAGATTTAATTTATTTCGATCTGGAAATTTTATTTGATTCAGCTTGACCAATTAAATTGCTATTTAATGATTGCTCTTTTGTTCACAATGAATTTCGAATTGCTAAAATATTCGTACCGGCCTAGATATAATTTGTTACCGAATTTTAATCAGTTCAAAATCGGTGAGATTTTATTATCATCAAGTTGTATCAATTGATCCTCTCAACTTTGAATCTTCAATTGCGATAGTTTGACATGAATTAAACGAAAGGGTCAGTTTGTTCAACTTCTCATTCAAATTCAGTCTGGGAAAGTTGGTGAAGATCCAATATTGTGAAAACATCTTCAGAAAATGCTATTTTAAACTCGATTTAATGAAATTATGCAGGTCAAAAGCTACATTGAAAGAAAGACAAGTCCCTGAAATGTAATGTGAGAATCGTGAAGTGCAGAAATTATACCGGAATGAGTTTGCAAAGTAGGCCATTCATGAAGTGTTGCGGTAACCTGGAAGTAGTCCCTGGATTGCTATGGAGAAGTGTAAAGAAGAATAGAGAACATAGTCGACTGATGTGCAAGACCATGCTCAATAATGGCCTTGACTCGAGGAATGGATGAAGGAATATCTCCTCAAGTAACTTCACCAATATATTCATAGTCGGATTAATATTATTTGTGGACTATATAAAACTGTTTGATTTTTCGAAATACTGAGTTACTTTTCATTGTTTGATATTTTCTCTTTTTCGTTAATGAGTTAGTGTTGTGTGTTAGTTTGTACCCATTAGAGGAGAAAGCCTTTCAATTTCAATCGATTATCACTAAATGTTGATGAGAATCGATCAACCATTCTTTAATGTATTCAGTGTTTGAAAACACTTGTCTAATTTCTACAATCTTCTCTAATACATTCGCCATGTTTCTGAGTACTCATTCATTATCAGAAGTTTGATACAAACTTAAAACTCAAACTCCTGATGATGGGGTAATAAACATATAACGAATGTGTTGAAAAGTTTTGTGGGATGTAGTCAAGGGTTTTTAAGTATTCCATACAAATTCTATCAATAGTGACAAATTTTTCGTCAGAAAAGGTTTTGAACGAATACAATCGTAACTATCTGATTTTTGAAAGTATGCATTTTCACAGAGAGGTGGATAGGTTCTGAGCATCTTGTGATAGACTATTATACTAGAAGCCTAAATAATAAATTGTTATTGTTTATCGAATGAATTAGACTGAACTGGCAAGGGGCTGTCCATCAACCATGTGATATTTTTTTTGGAATTTTCAACCCTCTAACCCTTGGTGATACATGGTGAGGTTAAAGACTACCCCCCTTACCTATATCACTTGTATTTTTTTAGTACCTACAAAGAATCTTAATTTTTTGAAAATATTTATTATAAAATAAAGGTTTATGTATCATCAAATTATATTATAGAAAATAAACAATAAATAAAAAGAAACAAAATAACTAGAATAATAACCTTAAGAAGTAGACAGAAAGGTTACAAGTTGTTTTGGGGTGACATAAAAATAATGAAAGAAATGCGAAAAACGTTTTTGTAGTAATACATGAACATAATTTGGTTAACAATGTCCTGAGATTAGGGATTAGCAAGACTTTCTTCAACACCCATAACTAAGCATCTTGCAAGTTAGTTTTAGGCACAGTGCTTTGTTGAAGATCAACATCGGTTTCATCAAGCCACAACGGCGAATCAAGGTCACACAGCAAGCTGCTTTCGAATTTGTACGCGTTTGACGAAAAATAAATACACGTAACGCCCCCTTTCGGTTCAGTATCGCGCGTTTGCCGAAAAAATAAATGCTCGTAACTACATCCGCCCCTCTTGTGATATTTCGTGATTTTTTTATGGACCCCGCCACATCTTTCAAGCCTTGCATGATTTTTGGACGGCCTCTAATGTAGGTGAAATAAGAAAATGAATAGTTGAAAAATTATGACGATGATTAGTGTAGGTCAGAAAAAATAAATCGGTAACCTTCTCCAGTGGGTTTGTGTACACGAGATTGATTGTGATCGGTTGTTGGCAAGTCTTGTTAAGTCACAGCTCTTCTTTAGAATGTGCAGAATTGGCATGAGGATTGTTAAACTATATAAAGTGCAATTAAGTACTGAAGTGTTTTAAATAAAGATAGTTCCACTAAAGTTGCAAAAAGAAAATAACAACGAATAAAAAAATTGACTGACTGATTTCTATCTGAATTATACTGTAGGCTCGATTGTAGACGATTTTGATATAAATCTTGATGCCTGCATTCAAATGACATTAGAATAGTTGAATCTTTCAGTGGAGATGATCTTCAGTAGATGTCTTATCGAATCACTTTATCAAAGTTATTGATTGGTAGTGCAACAAAATACTTTTTTCAACTACATAATTATGCAATTTCTACCAAAATGTTGGTTCGAAAATTTTCAAGAATTATGGTTTGATTCGCAAAAATATCATTTATGGAAAAAGCACTGGATTTAAAGAAGAAACACTACTATAGTCCCCCTCACGCGACGTTAGTGATGATACTGCAATTAATTCGAAGGCGATTTTGTCCCTTGAGCGCTCGCCAAAATACCAGAACAGGGTGTCAGTGTCCAAAGTTTTTAGATCTTGAACCACCTGGATGATGAATGTTCATCGGAATATGAAATCACTGGAACTGCATGCACAAAACGTTCCTAAAAGAAAAGAATGACGTCTCAGGGTTGAGGAAGTCGTTTAAGGGATAAGGCATTTCAAAGAAGGAGAAGGTAGTATAATGCAAAACTATTGAAATGTTGACAATGAGTAGCCCAAAACACAAGTCGAGTAAATTGAACATTAATTATGGCATTTTTTCATAAAATTAAAAATTATATTATAATTGACGATCAAAATTTTTGTAGGAGCATCTATCACAGTATTCAGAATTTGGTTCTGATTTGAAACCAATTTGAACTTAAGCATTTGTTATTCATTGAATGCGCTAGATTATTGGATAACGAAAAAATGTTGCCTCTTTTTGTGATTTGGGTTGAAAAAAGTTGGGTTGAAAATACACTCACCGGCACAATTAAGGACACAAAAAAGATTGATTTTTCCATCATTGTTGGGTATTTCGATAAGTGGTTTTTGTTTAGCGTTAATAACTTCATCACAGATTGTTTTAAGTAAGACCAACTTTTATTTTAAATGTTTCGAGAAAAATTGATGGTTGTTCAAGAATTTGCTCATTCGAGGGTAACGTTGTTCGAAGCAAATTTCACTGAAACTGTGTCGTATGGTGGAGGGTGAGTGATGGTATGGACCATGTTTGGGAGCTCCCACGGAGCTACTAATGGATCGTTAACAGCACAGCGGTACGTAAAAGGAGTCTTAGAACCCCATGTTATGCTTTTTGCCTTATTCATAGCAGAAAATTTCATTTTCATGCATGATAACGCATGCCTTCACACTGCGCGCATAGTGACTGACTTAATGAAGTAGGCATCACTCAAATGAACTGGCAATCGCCGGATATGAACCGTATGGAACATGTCTGGGACTACCTGGGAAGGAAGTTCGACAAAAAATCCAGCCTCTATTGATGTGGAAGCACTTAAATTGGTGTTAGTGGAAGAATGGAACAATTTACCCCAAGAACTCATCGAACTTTGTTATCCAGAGCATGGGAAATCGTGTACACACTATAAGTAGAGCTTGTGGTGGCAATACTTGTTATTAAAACTCAGTTTTTTGTGATTTTTGAAAATTTCAACAGATTTAAGGAAAAAACGTTCAATTTTCATTTTTTGTCATTTTTGTTCAATTCTTCAAGAAGAAATATTGTGTAAGTTACACAATATATATATATATATATATATAAATATTGTTATATATATATATATATATATATATATATATATATATATATATATATATATATATATATATATATATATATATATATATATATATATATATATATATATATATATATATATATATATATATGAAACGTCTCGAGGTATGTATGGGAGGTAGTGAATTGAAAGAGGCTGTGGTTTATTCTAGTTTACTTTATATACATCGTACAACGTAGGGTGATGGATCCTGGGACATCCCCAGGATCAGTAACTTTACAACAGTTACATTATAGTAACACACGCGAGATACCTTGTAAAGGGTATCGAGCCGAAGACATCTAAAATCTAACTATATCTATTTATTTACATTTCTCAGTTTATATAATATTATTAAACGATGACAAGATGCTTGTTGTTCAAACAACGAATTGATATGATAACAATTATTTTGTTGATTCGTGTGTGAACATTTATAAACATAGCATCTGGTCACGTTTAATGAATCATTTACCAATATGGACGTGCGGATTTGGAGATATTCAAGGCTCCAGTAACCTACTTAAATTTCCTAATAATCACTACCTTGAAGGGCAGTGCAATATACATATATATATATAATATATATATATATATATATATATATATATATATATATATATATATATATATATATATATATATATATATACAGCACAAATTTGTTAAAAAAATCGACGCTTTTTTGTGTTCCCCTAATTGTGCCGGTGAGTGTAAATTTTTCATTTCGTGATTATAAATTTAGTAACTTCCAAGGCATTCGTTTTTCATTATGACAGTAACGAAGGATTTCATCAATTATTCTTCTCAATAAAAACATTTCTAAAAAATGGCTCAACTTGCGAAAAACTTCAATCGAAATGGACGAGTTTCATTGGAATGCTTCGCCAAATAATTCACCATTTTAATTCCGATAGAAACAATTTGTAGAAAATGTCGAAGAAAAAACATGATGTTGGTAGCCGAATGGCATAAAATGAAAAGCTGCATAACTCAAACAATTTTCCAATCAGTTAACTATCTATTAAGTCTGGTTATAGATCACTTCTGGTTGTTCAGCTTCGTATATATCATTTACGGCTATTTGCACCTTATCCAAAAGTGCGGCCAAGTGAATTGAGTCCGATTAATCGTTGAAATTATGTTCAATTAAGTCTCGCAAGTGAGATGAATCGATTTGATTAGATTTCTATAACGTACAAATATTCAACATATGTTGAATATTTTTTCAAATAATTGCAAACAGTTAGTTATTAAGGTGCGTTGTCCACTGATTGGGGAGACCTTCGATCATTACTCCGCTATTTTTGATTGATCTATTTATTACTTATTTATCCAAATATATGTTTTTATAGATATGACAGGATTTCTACAGATATAATAGGAAATGACCTACAAAATATATCATTGATAACTGTGTTTGATGATGTTCATTTCGAATTATTGAATGTTTATAAAGGTGTACCTCAAGGTAGTATAATGAGTCCATTACTTTCCATACTAAATGTAGGTCAGCTTTAGAAAAAAAGGTTTCAATCAATTGATTTAATATAATATTTGTGAAACAAAGTCAAGTGCTTTTTATAATGATACTAATAAGTTCTATATTCTTAACGGGTGTAATACCCAATTACAGAGAAAATAATAACATAATATTGAACACTAACTGAATAATTAAAATGAAAAAGAACTCAATCTAATCTAAAAAAATAGTAACTGAAGGCGGGTTTAGACTGCGCTCACCCACTCGCGCACCAGCCTCACTTCCGGTCCCTAGCACAATGTAAACACCTTCCTCCACTCGAGGCAACTCACAGTGAGGCCAACTCGGGGTGAGCCATCATCAGTCGGTTTTTGGTCGCGCACCAAAGGATTGAGACTGAGCGAGTTTCGGTGCGCGAGGGGATGCCTGTCGTCTATACAGTGAGGCGAGGATGAGTTTCCGGGAGAGTTGAAGGCGAGTCGGATGCAAGGTTGGTGCGCCAGTAGGTACGTGCCGTCTAAACCCGCCTTAACAACTATATCATAGCATTAAATGAAATATTACAAAGAACTCAATCTGAATCCATTCATGTTAGTCAATTTTCTTTGTTCACATAACACCTAATAATAACTTCTATGTAGTCAAAGTGAATGGCACAATTATTGGCAACTGTATTGAATGTAGACTCCATAAACTATTTTTATTCAATATATTTGACAATGTTTCACCAAGAGATCAGCGAACATTTAATCAACTTTACTGAAAACTTTTTATTCGAAAGTCCATTGATTCGAACAATACAAATCACAAATAAGGTTGTGAAACTTAACCAGATTTTCATGGCTTCATAAAATTGATATGATTGCTTTTGCAAGATATTTATTAATGATATTAAATTAGGCACAAAAGGGTGGTATACCCTCGCGCTAAGGCTACGATAATCTTCTGCGTAGATTTCAATTTTAATATCGCCAATGAGATCGTTGGTATATATTTATTCAAACAATATTCGAAATTACGAAAATTACTTATGATAATCCGGAATATTTCCGCAATATCTAATGCAGACTAGATTATACCCTCGGATATATTTACTGAATATCCCATAAAATGGTGGAATTCATTTTGCGAGATAGGCGAGACGTGTAAATCATCTTCTTGCGGATGAGTTCACTTCTTACGCACGTTCCTGTCCTCATAAATTTCTTTTTGCGAATTGTTTTTCCATCCCTTTAACTTCAGATATCACACACAAGCGAATGGCTTCAGAGCCTTTTCTTATCATCATTATCTCAGGGGAGTTCAAAAAGAGGAGAAAAAATGGGGCTAAATAGAATATACGTATATATCAATATATATATATATATATATATATATATATATATATATATATATATATATATATATATATATATATTATATATATATATATATATATATATATATATAATATATATATAATATTTAAAACTAAACAAGTATTTATTCAATAAATACAATATTAACTTAATTCTAAAATATAACAAACCTGAAACAAGAATCGAGAATCAAATGTTGATTGAATATTAATCTTGAGCTCTGCGTCCACAAAATATACAAAGAGAATAGGAGGTTAAAATAATATGTCTAAAAATTAAGTATTGTCAGACAGTTCACAGAATAATATGAGAATCACAGACTGATACGAGTACAGGTACAAGGCTTACAGAATTTGTGATATGGTCTCTACCGTAACATAATACACTAAATACTATAACGTCAGTGCATAGTGCACTAGATGGCGTTAATATATATATATATATATATATATATATATATATATATATATATATATATATATATATATATATATATATATATATATATATATATTTATATATCTTGAAATTGATTTATTGCCTGTTTAAGATATTTTGTAATATAACAAGGAAACGTCAACAAAAATAAACTTTTTCATATCAAAAACCCTGTTATTGCTAAAAACTTTCAAAATAAAATATCTTAAACAGGCAATAAATCAATTTCAAGAAATATAATAATTGCTAGCTGAAATAAAGCAATTTTCATAACTTACAAACATTATTTTCAAGAATATAGAAATTACAAACATTCAATGTTTTCAAGAATATAGAAGAACAATATGGATATCAAGCCAAAATCAAACTTAAACGCCTCTCCAATTTGAATAAAAAACAAACAAACCTACAATCAAGAAAAATATTCTTACTTAGATGCAAGCATAATGAAATATGCCCCACATTTCTGAAATTGAGACAAAGTTTTAATATAACAACGAAACGTCAACAAAAATAAACTTTTTCATATCAAGAAGCCTGTTATTGCTGATAACTTTATATATATATATATATATATATATATATATATATATATATATATATATATATATATATATATATATATATATATATATATATATATATATATATATATATATATATATATATATATATATATATATATATATATATATATATATATATATATATATATATATATATATATATATATATATATATATATATATATATATATATATATATATATATATTTATAAATCGTTTTTTCAACCTCAGACAAATTCAAACGCACTTGTTGGTTTCTGACTATTGATATTATTGATTATTGATATTATAAGAGACTGAGAAAATGTAACAGTAAGAATATCATTTTGAAGAAAGAGGAAAACACTGCCAATCATCGCATGATTATTCCAGTCGATTTTCAATCGACTGCTGGTGATTTAATAAACGCTTGCCTCGAACCAAAAAATGATGCTATGAGAAAAACTTCCGAACTAAAACTGTCGAACAAGAGAATTGCATTGTTGGATCTGTTGAACATTTCAACTCGCAATTGTTGTCTATCGGCCGTGTTCCTGTACACCAAACGGTAACATTGATTTGATTTCTGCCGGATCTTCGCAATTTCGTCTCATCAAAAGACGATCTCATGAGCAAAGTATTTCCGAACATTGTTGCTAACAACAAAAACACTGAATGCTTAAGCGACCGAGCAATTTTAGTGGTTAATAATGAAGTTGTAGATGACGTAAATTTATAATTCAGGATAATATCGTTGATACTTCACATTAGTTATTGAAAACTATGGTTACCTACACGAAAACGAAGCCATTAATTTACCAACTGAATTTTACAATCCCTGGATGTACCTGGTTTATCACCGTAAAATTTTCAACTGAGGCTACCTCGTTTGTAATCATATTTTGAAAACTAACCAATCGAAAATATGCTATGAAAATGGGATAATGATGAAAAATTGATGAGGAATGTGAATTAGTTCTTATCCCGGGAATACCAATGCTCGCAACGGATATGCTCTTTGAGATTAATCGAATTCATTTGTTGATTTGTCTTGCCTTCTACATGAAGATTATCAAATCACAAAGCCAATCCTTTACAGTTTGTGGACTCAATTCAATAAATGAATGTTTTTCTCATGGTCAGTTCTACGAAGTAGTGGTATATTTACGAGTCGACAAAGCATATGCTATATTTGTTTTTGAACCCGATGAAAAGAAGAAAAATGTCGTACATCACAAGGTGCTTCAATAGAAATATTCCAACCGAGTGCATCCCATCATGCAAAGTATAGTTTGATTCAAACATGTATTGCAAACACCCGATTAATATAATCAATTTGTACTTTTATTCCTTTCCGCGTCATGTTAATAGAAATGAGTAATAATAAAGTAACGAACTGAATATTTATTTTGTATTAATTGAATTTTTTTTTATTTTATTTTATTTTATTTTTTTTCAGTGTTTTTCATAAAGTGTAAATCATAATTTCAAGTGTTTGAATTTAAGTTTATATTCAATTAATTGAATTTCTTCCATGAAACCGTTCTTCTAGTTGGGCGCATTTGTAACACGAAATTTTTTACTGATATGGGGTACGAAGTTTGCTGGGTCAGCTTGTAAAGAATAAAATTCGACTTACCTCGAAACTAATTAAGCCGCTATGATCTTGATCCAAGGTATTGAACACATAATGAGCATACTGACTAGTGTTGGCTGAAACAATGGAGAAAACTTTATGTAATAATGAAATGACGAAAAATGGGTACGTTTCACATTCAATTGGATCATTCTATTGCAAAGTATTGAATGATGTTGACAAAATAGAAATCTCCATACAATTCTGATGAATCCATAAGAAATGCACATATCAATATATTAATAATGAGTTCTTCATTCTCAACAGGTATAATACCCCATAACAGAAAATATCAACATAATGTTGAATAAAAAATTAATATTTAATAAGATTGGCGTTTACTTGATGAAAATTCATTATAATTGAATATAAACCTAAATTCAAACACTTGAATGAATGCTATCAGAATAATGACGAAGAAACAGAATAATTATTCTGTGTGCATCTGAAGAAGTCGTTTGCAACGACGAAACGCGTCAATGGTATGTAGTCAATACCGTGTAAAACATAAGTTCAAGTGTATGAATTTAAGTTTATTATCAAAAAACAAATAACTAAATGAATAAATTGAAAATAAAAGAAACAAACAGCTCAATCTGATCTGAAAGAAACTAAAAAAAGTAACTAAAAACTAAATAATGAAATCAAATGAAATATTACAAAGAACTCAATTCATTTCGGTCAGTTTTCGTTGTTGACATAACTCCTAATGAAAACTAATAATGGAGTCAAAGTGAATGTTACATTTTTTAACAATTGTATTGCACATAGACACCATAAATCAAATGGGGGACTGTATTAGAGAGTTGGTCCTTGGAGTCTCTGGGTGAAATAATTCTGCTGTACGAGAATTTTGTCTAGAAACACGGAATTTCAAAGGAGACAAGAATATTATTGTATTAAACTAAATCGATTCATGATTTAAATCGAATCATGACTAATTCGTCATGATTGACTCCTCGCTATGGATAAATTTTAACCTCCTTCCAAACTGAGAACTTCAAGAACCGTCTCTGAAATATGATATGTACACACCATTTTCCTGAAATTGAAGAATTAATTGAATGTCCTACTCAACGTGAAAAATACTTCGAACTTGGAATGGATATATTTTCCTGAAAATTGAATGAAGAAGAAAAATAAAGAAAGTAAGAGGTTGTCTTAACTTCCACCTCCGTAGTCGATATCTTCACATCATGCAACGTTTCGGAATCCATCATATTTCCTACTTCACATCAAACCATTTTATTGGATTTCTAAAGTAAACAACGAATTTTCAACTTCGTCTTATACAAGAGAGACTTTGGGGCACTTCTCCAATCATTTTAATCGCTTACATGCTGCATTCAGTTTAGAGTGAAGAGGATGACAATGTTGTTCTACTACTTTTAGATGTTATGATCAACAAACTTCCATCCCAAGTTTCATCGATTCAGTTTACCGTAAACTCACCTTCACGATATTCAATATAAACGCTTCAATCTATCGCCATTAACTACACAGTATCTCAGCAATTCCAACTAGTTTCTTCGAGAAATGCCCAAATTAGAAACCAAACAAAGTTTCTAATTGTATATATCGATGCCTCATATAGAATTTATCAAGTATATATATATATATATATATATATATATATATATATATATATATATATATATATATATATATATATATATATATATATATATATATATATATATATATATATATATATATATATATATATATATATATATATATATATATATATATATATATATATATATATATATATATATATAAGGAAATGACATTTTTTTGTGCTTGTGACACTGAATGAAATATTTAAGAAAATGAACACCAGAACATTTACTTGAAATATTCAAATTAACCAAGAGAACAAGAAGATGCTTGGAGGTTGAGATCGTTGCCTCACTTCGATGGACGTGGTGCGACTGACGAGTTCCTTGCAGAACGAAACATATATGTCTCGCACTTCCATCAGATGTGGCATCGATTTCAATATTCCTTTAACATTTATCCCTTCAAGGATAATGGAGACATCACATACACGTACACGTTCACATATCTAGCTCTACTATAACATTCTCTTGGTTAATTTGAATTTTTCAATTGAATGTTCTGGTGTTCATTTTCATTTTCTTATATATATACATATATATATATTTTTTATATATATATATATATATATATATATATATATATATATATATAAATATATATATATATATATATATATATATATATATATATATATATATATATATATATATCAATAATGAAATATTCGAGAAAATGAACACTAGAACATTCATTTGAAAAATTCAATTTAACCAGAAGAATATTAAAGTTCGTTGCAGAACGAAACACCTGTCTCGCACTACCATCAGATGTGGCGTCGATTTCAATATTCCAATATGATTTTTAATGGATGCCCATTTGAAGTGAGAACTGTGTAAAGCAATTCATATCTGGGATGAAAACTGCAATTAGATTCATCGTTCATCAACTGGCATATATTCAAAAATGTAAAATTCTTGATTGCCAACTGAGCACTGCAGTCTTTTCCACAATTCTCATATTCACTAATTAATTTTTTCCAATTAGTTATATTGAAGATATATGTGTAGGTATTAGTGGTATGAAAGTAAATATATGTAGGTATTTATGTCCAAGAATAGATTATTGAAACTCAATGGGTTAACATATATCAAAAATTTCAACATTAATAAATTCAATGGACGCTGAATCTACTCTGTGATAGTCCATATTTAAATGAGAGGTAATAATAAAAACTTGTCTAAAAATCACTGACTGAACAATTCTTTATTCGAATAGTTTCTCCTTTTACAGCATTGTCAAGAATGAATATATATTACAAAGACTACCTATAAATATTTTGCAGATCTGTTCGGACCACAGAATACACCTTAAATTCTGTCATAGAGGTGGGGGTTTATCCACAGTTAATTTCAACATTTGCTAGACTTACAAAAATGAAGACAATACACTTTGATATTTTTCCATTTACTGAAATTCTTCAAGGGCCAAATACGCATGAAACTCCCTATGTACTGTGGCATATCTCCGTTTTCTAATGCAGCGCAATTGTAGTACTTAAAAAAAGGCCTCCAATGTAGAAACTGCGACTACTCAAATTGGATATTTTGATGAAATTATAATGACAATAAGGTCTCTTTATAAGTGTCGATAACATATTTAAAGTTAAATTGAATGATGAACTGAAAGAATTCCACTATTCACAAGAGAGAAATTGAAAAACCCTTCAACTGATAATTTAACATAAGGGCGAAAATAGCTACAAATTGTGAGAATCGTCGAAATTGTAGAAGGTATTATGTGTGACGGTCAACAGCTTTGACTCATTGAATAGTTCGTATGAAGATTATTCCTCATTCGTTATAAATAATTCGAAATAAATGTCAGGACAACCATACTTTCCATGAAATATCTACAGAAATATATTTTGATGTATTATTTCAATGAGGGCGGACACATGCTGAATCTAAGGGAATAAGAGTACATTAATTTATCTTCAATAAATAACACGAAGGTATCGCTTATCTCTTGGTGAAACATTATGAAAAAAACTATAAAATTTGAAATTAACACACTTGACTTCAGTTTCACTGAATGGTTAACCAATTATCAAGAGTATACAATATTACTGAATATTGTATACTCTTGAATACTCTCGTAATACTTTTGTAATATTGTATACTCTTGATAATGGGTTAACCACCCGAAACAAATGTAGAGTTTTTAATATATTCAGTGAAACTTAAGTCGGGTGTATCAATTTTTAATTTTATAGTTTTTAATTTATCTGTCTGAGCCATGGTAGCTGTATCAAAATACTGAGCAGTTTTTTGTCTGAAACTTTATAAACCAGTGTATTCAAAAATCAAGTTGCAATATCTGCATAAGTAAACAATTTCTTTTTCGTAGCGATGCGAGGCTATTTATGATTGGACTCGTTGACGATAGACGTGCTATAACTAATCAGTTATACCTATTGAAGGACAAAACAGCCTGCCCTGTTTTTCTATCCAGTGTGGTATTGATTTCAATGTTCTTCTACATGAAGTATTCCATGAAGAATAGTGGAAGCGTTATATCGTTGATGCTCATAAAGCCAGTAAATCGTTAATTTCATTTAATATAATAATAATAAGTTCATTTAGCATGAAGCTATTACAATAAAATTCAATATTAATATTTATCCACTTTTATCACAGTACAATATTTCGAAATATGTATAATTTCAAAGATCTTCTAAAACTCCTCAGCGAAATACAATTTCTGACATCAGCAGGTAAGTTATTGAATATTCTTATTCCCTCATTTATTGTGGATCTATGCACTAAACCTAATTTATGTTTTTCTACAAAAAAGTCATCTCTATGACGGGTTTCATGCCCATGAATTTCATTGACGTATCTCAAATTTTTAACTAAATACTGTGGCAACAACCTGTTCTTCATTTTATAGATATACTCTAATGTCCTGAAGGTTATCCTGAAGGTTTTACGCTCATTAAATTCAATATTTCTAACATTAACTTAATGGGTGTTCTCTTTTTACACTTCAAAATTAATCTCATTCCTCTGTTCATAATTTTCTGAAGTTCACTGATGGATGCTTTCTGAAGATTGAATAAAAGAGATGTACAATTGTCAATATGTGGCAAAACAATTGTTTTAAACAATAATAATCGTATATGCATATTCAATTTGTTACTTAGTCTAGCCAAAAAATGCACTTTTTTGACATCTTGTTGGCGATGTAATCAGCATTCAACTTGAAATTAAGATTTTCATCTAACATGACACCTAAATATTTCATACTATGAACTCTTTCTATATAATCATTATTTATTTTATTTTAATACCCTGTGAACGTGTATTTCTTATTCTATATGATGTTCCCACTATCATAAATTTTGAGTTCTTTATGTTTATTTTGAGATTATCATCACATAACCACACATAAAATCTACTTAAACCATCATTCGTTTTCTAAACCATTTCATCGATACTATGACCCGATACATAAAGCATTGTGTCATCAGCAAACATTGATATTTCACACCCTCTTACATATTTTATGATATCATTCATATACAATATAAAAAGTAGTGGTCCCAAAACCGTTCCCTATGGAATACCATAATTTTTAACCCTCGCTGAAGACATGCAAGTGTCGACCCTCTGCCGTCGATTATTTAAATATGTATCAAACCAATTATATACTTTGTCACTAATACCAATTTTTTTCATTTTCTCCAATAAAAATAATCTATCAATAGTTTCGAATGTCCTTTGAAAATCGAGAAAGATCACTAAGACTATCTTACCTTCTCATTCACAACATCCAAGAACCTGTTTCCAACCACTTCAAAGGCATCTTTAAAAATGTTTGTATTTATACCATCCTCATCACCTGATGTACGCTTCATTGATATCATTCATATCAATCTTTCAAATGAGTTCCCTTATCGCCATTATATCTAATAATGTTAGGAGTGTGATATGGAGGTTTAAAATGGAAATTAATGACGAAAATATTCACTAAATTTTATACTTTATGACGAAACAATTTTCAATTTCCTAAAACAATTTCAGGAACTCATCCCCACTGATTCAGAAATGACTTATACGAAAAGGGTTGCTAATTGATTGAAAGCTGATAACCATTATCAAATTCAACACGTATCGTGAAATCGCTCTCGGAATAAAGTGAACAGAGCGAAAAGGGTAAGAAGCCTTTGTGATCTTCCAGTATAAAACTGGAAACTATTCGAGCACCCTTGAAGGCGCTACAATTCATGCTAAGTGAGGCCGACACGCATTTCGCATTTCTCGAGGCAATAATTCAATTTAAGGCAACGTAACTAACGCGATGTTTGGAATAAGAGCATAAATCATTCGCAATTCAGACTGCCTAAGAAACAGAGTAGAAACTCTCTCCAAGAGATGGAGAAATAAGAAAATATATACAACTCAGAAGTTTATCTGTAAATTTCCCCAAGCACAATATGAATCATCCAACGAGCTGACATAAACGATAATCTCCATTGAAAATTGATTTAAAACACAAGTGTTTTAAATCTCAGTATTAAATTTGTGAAAAGTGCAAATGAAAATTACCATTATCAAGCTGTTAATACTATAGAGATAATAGAATACGAGTATATATAAACTTATTTATTATTTTTATTATAAACTGATATTTACTTTTGGCTTCCGACTCGTGAAATTTACGAATTTATTTCACGAGTAGGGGTATTCGATTACTCAGTGATGAATAAATGAGTAGTACTCTTACTTTTTCGCCAAGCTTTCGCAAATTTCCATTTGTCTCATAAAAATTTTGAAAACAATTAATTCAAACATGTAATCCTCAATCGTGATTGATTGTTATTACCGAATAGTGGTGTACATACGTAATATTTCTGGAGAGGGCCAATACCAAGGTTATGTTATGTAATTTAGGTAATAAATTGTTATGTATACTCAATGTTTCACGTTAATTTTAAAGACAGATTTCAGTGGGTAAATTACAACTACAATATTTTAATATTGTTTCAAAACGGTGAATCAGAGTGAATACAAATGAAGGAAAAAGAAGGAAAACACTTGAACATATGATTTAGACTTTATTGACTACATAGAATGACGCGTTTCTTCGTTACAAAGGACGTCTTCAGATGCTCACAGAATAATAAAACGCTTCATGGTATGTAGTCAATAAAGTGTAAATCATAAGTTCAAGTGTTTGAATTTAAGTTTATTTTCAATTATAATGGGTTTACATCAAGTATACGCCGACACTATTAAATAAGAAAAAAAAGGAAGTGAAAGAAATTTTATACTATGAAGACCTATTGAGGTCAACAATATTTACAGAATTTGCAAAGATAATAGAATCAAGTCCAAGATTCTTGATGTACTTGAAGATTTATCAATAAATTATCGGTCACATACTATAATATCCCTGTAAAACTGTTTCTCAAGTAGGCCTTCAGTCTTCTCAGGCTGGAGGAAGATCAAATTTTACCAACCAAACCGCTTACCGCTATCATCTATGAGATATTTCAAATTATGCATTTCAACAAGTTCCACAAAGTGTAAATGAAAAATTAGAGATTTCCCTCCACTAATTCACATCTGTTCATTCATAAAAATTCCATATTATCCTGGACTCATCATTCTCACATAAGTTGATTTTGTATTACACTGTCTAATTTTGGAGGAGGGCCTGAACTCCATGGGCATCTCCTTATAGTCTCCTCTGTTACCGATATTGACGACAATTATGAAATAATGATAGTTATTCTTTCAAAAGCTGTGCTTGTATGAAACCTGCAACATACTGCTGGGAATCGAATACACCAGCACCAGAAAGTCGAATATATAAGTGTATTATATATATATATATATATATATATATATATATAGGTCAAACTTCGCAGAACATCAAGCGAAGAATTACTCTCCATAAGAGTGATGTAAGACTCCACCCAGACAGATGTGCTTTGGCCCTCCATGCGGCAAAGATGGGACATCACTTTGACTTCAATAATTTTAAAATACTAGATATAGCTAGTAGCTACCAGAAAAGAATATTTTTGGAAATGTGCCATATTAATGTTAATGGCAATAGCATTAATAAAAAAACAGGCATTGCTAGGCTCAGTTGCATCTAAAGTTATCTACTCTCGAAGAAAATTCGATAAGCCCTGCTACAATTCCTGAGCTCTGTTTGACGTTTTGTGTTTCTTCACTTGTGATGACAATTGACAGAGAGTTTTGCATTTGACACTCTGTGATCCTTAGTGACGTTTGTCTGTGTTTTCTGACAGTTCGGTATCTTTGACATGATTGTTGTGACACCTGATTTTATATATCTTTATATTGCGTTTTTAATGAGATTATCTAGTTCTGTAAGTTCCAAAATTTGTTTTACCATCTATTTTCAGTCAGTCAGTCAGTCTGGCTACATCTTAAGCTTAGTTAACCGTAAGATGTAAGTTTTCTGGTTAAAACACTTTGTTTTACACTTATTTATTTTTCAGAGTCCTGATGAAGAATGTAAACATGTTCGAAATATAGACAAGGTTAATATATTGGTTGTGTATCAATTATTGTGGCCCTACTGTTGCCGAGAACTCATCTTTCACTCATCAATATCATACGGCAATACTCCTTATTCATCGTATATATATATATATATATATATATATATATATATATATATATATATATATATATATATATATATATATATATATATATATATATATATATATATATATATATATATACATATACATATGAACTGAAATAAGTTGCTACCTATTCTCAGCGGTAATGTATATAAGCGCTGTAATATATCGTTTCAAAATATGTTTCAAAATATATTGTTTTAATATGAAAGTGCATTGTTTTATACAAGAAGACTACCTTAAAAACAATTGGATATTGTATTTGAAGATTAGTTTTCGGTGCATACTGAAGCAGAAATTCAGATAAGAAAATCATATTTTGCATCATAAATTATTCTAGAAGTGAATTCAGTCGACGACAACTGGATTTATCAAAATTAAAGTTCGTCCAAATTTCATTATATATGTTCAACCCAAGATTACACAAATGTAATGAGTAAAAACTCGAACCTCGAAAGAGCATATCTGCGGTGTAATTGAATTTCTAATGATTTTTCGAACGGCTCTTGAAATACTTTATAACAGAGAAGGTGAAACTGTCCAATTTTGTCCTCCATTCAGCTTACGAAGGATTTTGAGATACCGGAGGTACTGAAATTATTTGATATTCGTTGTATTCCACATATAGTGATTAAATTTCTCTATTTTGACAAACTTAGTACGTGTCCATAATACAATATTTGAAATAATTACAAAATGCAAACCAACGAGCGATTGAACTTGAATTCGCAATATTTTGGGTTTTCGTTTCATATTTTTTGCCTCCCAAAAACTTCATTCTTTCAGAATGCTTTTTTTTGCCGTTCATCTGTCCATTTTATTCAGGTTGGCGAGTTGATTTCTGCCTAAACTCCAAATGTGCGATTTTATAGCGACACTCAATGCGATCTTTCAGATTTTTTATATGGATATGTTGTAGATTGGCTTTCAGCCAATCGGTTCAGCATTTGACTCTATAATTATATCGAAAAGTTTCTCCAGTATTCTGAACTGTTTCATTCTTTAAAAATGGGCATAGAACTTTGCTCGTCGTTCTCTAATTTCTTCCGGTATTGTATTTGTCTTTTGATAAAGATCATTCTGAGGGTTCTTCATCTAAATGCCATTTCTATTTATTGCTCGTAAATCTTTCTGAGAATTTTCCGTTCTTGTTCGCTATTTCTCTAATTCTTAAATAACCGTGAATAACCATTGTTTCAGCTGCGTAGATTGCTTCTAGAATAATCGTTGTGTTATTTTGCCTTAATTTGGCTCCTCTAGAAATGCCCTTTTTGTTATAGTACGCTTACATATGCTTGTAGGCTGTTTGGTGCTTGGTAATTTCTCGTTCATCATCTACTTCAGTTAAACAGTCCTCGGTTTGGACCAAAGGACTGTATAACTTGTCCGAAGTATTTGAGATGGTCGACTTGCATAATTTCTTCATGTTTTGTGACTAGAGAAGATTTATTTCTTGATATTCTTTTCATGTATTTGGTTTCATCCAGAGACATTTCAATCGGGTTTACTGAAATTAAATACTTGCTAGTCTTAGTGTCCTTCCCTAAGTTGGATAAGATTTTTGCTGCCAATGGGGAAGTGTGACACACTTGATTTGCTTTGCAATCTAGTAGAAAAATTTTTCTATTTTTCAGTAAAGTTAATTTGATGTTACAGGATGCATATTGGTTCAATAAACTGGTGTTATTAGTACCATGTAAAGATGTTGGTAGTTGATAAAAACCTATTATATTTGTGATCGAATGTTTCACTTCCTATCTATTTTCAGACTTATATATTTCTATATATATATATTATATATATATATATATATATATATATATATATATATATATATATATATATATATATATATATATATATATATATATATATATATATACTATATATATATATATTTCAGACTATATTATATTGCCTGATTGAGATATAAGAGCAATAACAGGCTATTTTCACTGTTAAAAACTTTATTTTGGTTGACGTTTCGTTGTGCATCACAACTTTGTCAAAACTGATGAATAATTGAATTTTGTGAATAAGAATTAGAGCCTTATGATTTAATAATAGTTAATACTGCACAAAATCAAATCAAAGAAATATATACCAAGTTGAAGAGTGAAACAATAAATCAGAAAAAAACTCGTATTGTTTGTAATATACTTTGCAATAATTGCAGTAAATGCTATAAAGGACAAACGTCACAAAATCTTGAAGAAAAAATTAAAGCAGAAAAATTAACATAACCTTAAATCACAGCCTTACATAAGCATAAAATAACTGAAAAACACGATTTTGATTGCAACAATACAAAGGTTTTAGCAACTGACAAAGACAAAAATTATAGAGAAATTTCAGAAATGTTACACATTCGTAAAAATTTGGAAAACACTGTAAATGGAAGAACATACATAAAATATCTTAATTCTATTTACACTGATTTGATAAACATTACAAATAACACTCATATAATGAATACACAACAATCACCAAACATCATATCTCAAAACTCATTCCTTCATGATCCAGCATCAATTTCAAACACATTAACCAATCAATATACATATTCTGGAAAAGTATATCAAACTCATATAATGAATACATAACAATCACCAAACATCATATCTCAAAACTCATTCTTTCATTATCCAGGATCAATTTCAAACACATTTACCAATCAATATACATATTCTGGAAAAGTATATCAAACTCAACTATATGTAATTATGTGTTATGTGTTGTGTAGTTTGTATATATGTACATATATATAAATCACATTCATAAGAATCACTTGGCTTACCATGAGCTTTTCAGAGGTTTTCTTATGGTGAACAAGACTAAAACTTCCGAAGCGAATCCTAAGCCAGAAATATTCGATTTTTCTTCAAAAAAATAAGTTTGACCTTTTGATATCTATGGTTATTCATAAAATTCTAAAATTCATTAGTTTTGATAAAGTTGTGATATACACCGAAACGTCAACGAAAAAAAAGTTTTTTACATTGAAAATAAATGTTATTTAAAAACCATATATATATATATATATATATATATATATATATATATATATATATATATATATATATATATATATATATATATATATATATATATATATATATATATATATATATATATATATATATATATATATATATATACTCGTATATTTATATAATGAATGCTAGTGAAATATTTATGAACCACACGGCTACCTTATTCATCAATATGGAGCAGTTCATTGTTACGTTTTGCAGATTTATCCACTATGCAATAATAAAACCTAAAACAATGATGTTCAATAAATGATAAACCTAAATCCTTCAATGAAAATCAAGAAGAATTCATATTGTAGAAAGGAAGGTGAAACAACCAACACCTTCCTGATATAGGTCGAAGATCTTCGCTAGGCTGAACCGAAAATAATCAAGTAACATGGCACGTATCATCTGGGGAACGTGTAAAGTGGGAAATATATATAAACGTGCCCATCGCCTACGGCATTTCTATCCCTTTTCGATCCAGAATATCTCGGGCAGACATTTATGGTTGAAAGTTTACCGATGCCACTGGGTATGGTTGCTTAACTTTAGCCGACCAAATACACTTTTCTAAGATTACCGTCCCTGTCACCCTGATCATGTTGAAATATTCCGTCCAACTCCTGAACTTTTATATCAGATTATATATTCAATGAATATTTGCAGTTTGAAATTAATCGAATTTCTCGTAACATTTTTTCAGTTCATTTCTTTCAGTTTTTTCTAATGAATTCTAATCCCTCTATATACTAGAAGCTTTTTTTCAGCCTCTTTTCAGCTTATGCAAATGTCTCACTATAACAAATAACATACCAACAAGACTAAAAGGCAGATTTGAAGTTTCCAATGGAACTGGAAGAAGCTATTTAATAAAACAATAGAAGAATACCAGTAAACTGGTGGGAAAAGAAAAAATATTACACGTTCAAAAAGATGTGGTATAGAAATATTTAAAATACATGAAAAATCCTTTTCGTGGGCAAAAATATAGATGAAAGACTTATAAGCGAAACTGATGCTCTTTGAATTTGAATAAACGTTGAATAATAGTATCAACTAATCACATAAAGAAGAAAAAAACAGAAGACCTTGAACAATATTTTGTTGGACTTTCATAGCATATACTTTTATTTTCAAATTCTGAAATAAATTATGATTGAATGAAAATTAAGTAGTAAAATTTAATCGGATCAAACTGGAAAATGAAGAAATATCAATTTTCAATGTTTATAGTTAATTATATATAGTTTCAATATTCACGAATCTTTACCTAGTCAATACTGAGACTTTCAATGGAAATATCGAAATACTTGAAATAAAATTCCTATGGAGCTGTCTACTCAAATGTTGTCAACGAGAACGAAACGATCACTTTCGAGAGTGAATATTAAGTGCGCTTTGAAAAACCAACGAAGTTGTTGAGTGATTACACAGGCCAACAAAATGAAAAAAAAATTTATTCATAATACATAAAATCTAACATCTGATTTTAGATGTTTTTAATGTGCCGATTCCAAAAATGCCACCAGATTTTTTCTATCAGCTCTAGTTTTTGAGATACACGTTACAGGTTAAATGATATATTTTTTTCTGATAAAGGACAACAAATAAAGAGATAAATATGTACTTAATCGTCAAAATAGAAATTTCCCAGAAATGTAATTAGCCAAATGGATACCTGGAATTGTCCCTGACCCAATGTTCCTATACTAGGAACTACTCAATACAATGCTCTTAATTACTTTTATACCTGTAATTGCCTATGACCCGATCCTTCTATACCTGCTTGGCTGTACTTGATTTAGTATATTACTGAGTTTTCCCAAGTAAAGTTGTGCTATCATTTTGTGTAAATTTTGGTCGTTTTGTAGTATCAAGACACTAAACTGAAACAATGGCATCCACAAGCAGACGTACCTGTGTAAATCATCCCGATGTTTTTTGTTATGTGTGTGGTGAATACACTTTGAAAGAGAGCAGAAAAACGATTTCTGACTTTGTGAAAAGAGCTTATCTTGCCTATTTTGGCGTTCATTTAGGAGATCAAGATAAATCTTGGGCCCCACATTTCATATGTAAAACATGTGTTGAACATTTGCGACAGTGGACAACTGGAAAGAGGAAGTGCCTAAAGTTTGGTGTACCAATGGTTTGGAGAGAACCGCGGAACCATCATGACGACTGCTATTTTTGTCTCGTTAATATTAAAGGCATAAATAGAAACAATAGACACAAATGGACATATCCTGATCTAGATTCTGCAAGAAGGCCTGTAGTGCATTCGGAAGAAATACCCGTTCCATCATTCAGCAGTCTACCTGAACTGACAGAAGATGATACAGAAACATCAACGTCTGACGAAGTTAAAAGAATTCAATCAGAAAACGACAGCGATTTTGAAGCAGATTTAGCAACTCCGCAGTGTTTCAATCAAGAAGAACTAAACGATCTTATAAGAGACCTGAATCTCTCAAAGGAATCCGCTGAATTACTTGCATCCAGATTAAAAGGAAAAAAATCTACTTTGTCGAGGTACTAAAAATTAAATACGAAGAACATCAGTGGTCAATTTGTGTTGATTTAAAAATGATTAACTTCCTCCTTGGACAGCAGAGTGGTTATACAAAATATCCTTGTTTTTTGTGCCTTTGGGACAGCAGAGCTAAAAATGAGCACTGGGTTAACAAAAATTGGCCTTCAAGAGATGTCATGATTCAAGGAATACAAAACGTGATCAACGAACCTTTGGTTTCAAGAGAAAAAATCTTACTTCCGCCCTTGCATATCAAGCTAGGCCTAATGAAGCAATTTGTGAAGGCCTTAAATCGAGATGGAAATTGTTTTGGGTATTTGTCACGTAAATTTCCTGGCATTAGCACGGAAAAACTAAAAGCTGGTATATTTGATGGTCCTCAAATAAGGCAACTTGTTAAAGATCCACAATTCACCACATCAATGAACGAGACTGAATCTAACGCTTGGAGTTCATTTGTTAAAGTAGTACAAAATTTTCTTGGCAATCATAAAGCAGAGAATTACGTAGAATTAGTGGAAACTATGCTTTCAAATTTTAATATTCTCGGCTGTAACATGAGTATAAAAGTTCACTACCTCCACAGCCACCTAGATCGTTTTCCAGAAAACTTAGGTGATTGTAGTGAAGAACAGGGGAAAGATTCCACCAGGATATTAAAACTATGGAAGATCGTTATCAAGGACGATGGGATAGCCACATGATGGCGGACTACTGCTGGAGCCTTCAGCGAGACTGCCCTAGTAAACTCCATTCTAGAAAATCGTATAAAAGAAATTTTTATGTGATTAGTGACTAATGTAATTATGTAAATTAAGTTTTTGCAATAAATACTTAAATCCATGTGTCTTTGTTTTTTTTAACTGTCAATAGTAATATTATATATTATAACAGTTATAACGTAAATTATATACACAATTTCTTAAAAAATCTCAAAAACTAGATCTGATAGACAAAATCTGAGAACTTTTTTACATTCTGCATCCAAAAATTACTCAGGAACAGTTAAAAAATCGCAGGCACCAAAATGTGTGTTGGCCTGTGTTATAGATACAATTATTCAATCCTTATTAGGAATCATCAGTCTCTTTTAATACATCAATCAAGAAACGATAACTTTCAAAACTTCCAGGTCCTATATCCGACTGAGGAAAACATTAGTTCGTGAAGTAATCATGTGAGCTTCCTGTATCGTAAGAAAAGACGTATTAACTCTCTCAAGCATTCTAGATTTCTACTCATGACAACATTATACTCTTAACTCTTCATTAAACTCTTAATTGGAAAATCGAAATATTTCAAATGAAAGTCTGAGGGGACTGTACACACAAATATTGTCAACGAAAACGTAACATTTGAGAGAGTTTATCATCGAACCTGTTGAATGGAAATACCATACAGTTGTTTCATCCTTATCAGGAATCTTCAGTGATATTTCTCCAAACAATGAAATTTCGATGGCTTTTCAACGGCTCCATCTTCAGAATGAGGAGAACCATTCGTGAGCTAATCATGTAAGCTCCCTCCATCGAATAAATGATATAAACTCTCCCGAGCATTCTAGATCGTTTACTCGTTACAAGATCAAGGAGGACTGTGTAGACATTTCATTCAACACCTCAGAACTTTGTCTGTAGATATGTAAAAATGATCCTCTGCTTCATTGTTCCAAATCACACTCTAGCGTTCAATTCGACAACTAGTTGCTAGGTTCACGAATCCTTTCATAGTTGGTCAATTATTTGTGATTGAATCTCAGTGTTGACGTTCGGAAAATCATCAGTGGCATGCATCCAAACAATAAAGATTCGATTTTCTTTCAAAACGCATCAAGACTTCATCCATTCAGAAGGCGGAGATATTGACAGTGAAGCTCAGATGATCCCTCTCTATCAAAAAACAAGATTAACTCTCTCGATTATGGTTTAGTGCATACTTGTTGAGATTTGAGTGCGTACGAGATGCAACTATAGCGGAAATGGCACGTTTTCTTGACATTTTCCAAAGATCTCACAGAATACTTTAGTGATTCGATATTAGTTTCCAACGCCATCAAGGCCCCATCTACACGAAATCCAACAAAATCGTATGGAAGTGCGCACTGATCTTGTCACGGAATCATATGCCAGAGAGATTTCTACCATATTCAGGAGATTTATCTTGTTTTTCGGTAGAGGGCACTCACGTGAGTAGTTCACAACCGGGTTGCGTATTTCGGGGACATATGGTCTTTGTGTGTTTGGAAAAAAGATAGACTTCGGATTGTTCTGAATGTAGCCACTGATGATTTCCGTAAAATTACAGAAATTTATCGTATTTTCAACTAGTTGGCTGCGCGTCGGAATTAGGGATGATCGATGTTAGAAAAACATCGATGTTGACATCGATGTCATAATCGAAAGCCCAACATCGATGTTCGATATTTATCGAATACCGAACATCGATGTAAAAACATCGATGTTCTTGCTTTGAACATCGATTTTCAATGATCATCGAGCATCCCTATTGGTCGTGCGTGAGGCCGTGAGTTAACATCGATATCGATTCCGTTAACATCGATGTTCGATATTTATTGAAAAGCGAACATCGATGTTAAAACATCGATGTTTTTGCTTTCGACATCGATGATCATCGAACATCGATGATCATCGACCATCCCTAGTCGGAATGAACTCTCGAAAGTAATGTGTTGTGTTATGGTTGACAACATTTGTGAAATTTTTTCTTTCACAAAATAATGTCGAAGAAACTCTACCCTGTAGTGTGTATCTACCCTCACAAAGACTAGACAGTTTCATTCGAAATATTTCGATTCAAAATCTCAGTATATATATATATATATATATATATATATATATATATATATATATATATATATATATATATATATATATATATATATATATATATATATATATATATATATATATATATATATATATATTGAAAAAAATCGATATTTTTTTTTTCGGATCGTAATACCGCGGAAAAGTTGCTAAATGGTATGACTAAATAGGGAAAAAATATAAAAATTATCGGATGTTATCTTCCGTTCGCGCATAAGCTCTAAAGTTTTGAAAAAAATAATTTTTTTTGAAAATTTGTAATAATTTTTTTTTACGATATTTAATATGTAATAGTGAAAAATTTCATCTACGACACACTAATAAAGTAATATAAAAATACCGGTATTGCACTTCAACATCTTCCGTTCGCGCATGGACATCCAAATATAGCCAAAATACAAGAAAATCGGATTTTTGTCCTATTTTACAAGCAATGACATTTCTTTGGACGAATTAGTCGTTATTGGCTGAGATGGCACCAATGTTAACACCGGATTGAAAAACGGTATAATACGCCGTATTGAAACACACTTAGGTAAGCCTCTGCAATGGGCAGTTTGTCTTCTTCATTTTAATGAACTACCCTTCCGCCATTTATTTCAGTATTTAGATGGTAAGTCGACCGGGCCAAATTCTTTGAAAGGACCGATTGGTGGGAAATTGATCAAATGTGAAACACTTCCAGTAGTGCAGTTTGAAAGTATTGATTGCCAAATCCCTGAGATAGACAAAAAAACTCTTAGTAAGGATCAGAAGTATTTGCTGGAAATATCAGAAGCGATTAAATCAGGTGAATGCCCAAAAGATTTATCAATCAGGGATCCAGGACCTTTGTCTCACTCCAGGTGGCTAACAACAGCTAACCGTGCTTTAAGACTCTACATTAGTCAAGAAAATCCAACTGCTGAGTTCCAGGAAATAGTAATATTCATTCTGAAGTCATATATGCCGATGTGGTTTTGTATTAAGAAGACCAAACTTTTTACTGATGGCCCTAAGCTCGTGCACCAATGTATTGAAACCTCAAGATATCTTAAAGATGAACTCAAAGCTGTAATTGACCCAGTTATAGAGAGAAATGGGTTCTTTGCGCATCCAGAACATGTTATGATTACTATGACTCAAGATCCCAGAAAACATATAAGAGAACTGGGCCTCCGCCGCATCATTAAGGCAAGAGAAAGAGACCAAAAGAGGAAAACAATTCGAACGTACGTGGCACCTAAGCTAAACTTTTCCGCAACAGACTACACGGAATTAAATTATTGGAAAAACTGTGAATTTTCTTCGCCGCCTCTATTGAAAGATGTCACTGATGATGAACTGAAAACCTACATCAAAACAGAAGAAGTATCGAAGTGGGAAATCCTATCACAGAAGATGCCAGTCCATACTCAAGCAGTGGAGAGAAGCGTCAAGTTGGTGAGCGAGGCTTCTGCTAAGGTTTGCGGATCTGCAGCTCGAGACGGGTACATAAGAACGACACTTAAGTCAAGGTCCACGATGCCAGCCTTTGATAACAAAAGACAGTTCAAACTACCAGACATGTAATCTATTCGTAAGTGAAATATGTACTTTGTAATTATTGGATAATACATCAATAATATGTTGAAGCTTGTATATATTTATTTTTCCTAAGTCCACATTTTTGAGGTTTTCAACACTTTTTTGCTATTTTTACAGCCCATGCGCGAACGGAAGATGTTAAAACTCAATACCAGTATTTTTATATTAATTCATTAGTGTGTCGTAGATGACATTTTTCCCTATTACATATTAAATATCGTAATAAAAAAAATTATTAAAAATTTCCAAAAAACTTTAATTTTTTCAAAATTTAATCAAACTTTAGAGCTCATGCGCGAACGGAAGATAACATCCGATAATTTTTATATTTTTTCCCCTATTTAGTCATACCATTTAGCAACTTTTCCGCGGTATTACGATCCGAAAAAAAAATATCGATTTTTTTCGACCCACCCTAATATATATATATAATTGTATTCATATTTTTATAGTGAAAATTGAGAATGGTTAACACGATAAAAATTACTGTTCTATATATATATATATAATAATAATAATATTTATTATATATATATATATATATATATATATATATATATATATATATATATATACCTACGGGTATAGAAGATATGTGAAATTTCGATTGTGGTGTGTCTGTAATCTGAGAGATGTTTTTTACTGATTCCTATAGATGGAATATTGGAGTATTCATCAATCTACGATAGTTCACTTGGAGACACAAGAAGATGCTTGGAGATTGCAGTCGTTGCCTCACTTCGATGGACGTGGTGCGATTTCAATATTTCTCTGAAATTTATCCCTTGTATTGAAGGATAATTGAGAAATCACATCGTACACGTTCACTTATCTAGCTCTACTATAACATTCTTTTGGTTAATTTGAATTTTTCGAATGAATGTTCTAGTGTTAATTTTCTTGAATATTTCATTCAGTGCCATATGCACAAAAACTTCATCTCCTATATATATATATATATATATATATATATATATATATATATATATATATATATATATATATATATATATCTGGAAATGATTACTAAGAGATCTATGAAATGGGAATGACAGTAATCTGAGCCTCGTTACGAGAGAACAACTATATAATTCACTTCAACTTATAATATGAATTAATGTGAATACTGTCAGCTCTATATCTCAGAAGTGTTCAACTTCGTTGATGAGTTTATGTCTCATCTCGCATCGCTTCCACACAAGACGTTCAATTCACAGCGAATAAACCACTCGTATAAACGCAGATCTGCAGTGGTTTCTAGTTTGATTACTGAAATTCTAAACTTGAAGGAAAATTATTCAACCTAGCAGTATAGACGACACAAATGTCGAACATTTAAGTTAACTGTGACTCTTTGAACTGATTTCCCGTGATATCTCTTCAAGCGAATGAAGTACGTAACATTATATGAATTTGTGGTTGGGAAGTTCTCAGTTGCTGCTTAGCCATTCTGTTATTTCCTGAAGAAACGAATTAGTATCAACAGTTGGAAGTGGGAGTGGATATTTGCATGAAACCATTAAATATGTATAGCATGAATGTTTTAGAAAACACCAATTCCTTTTTCCTCTTAACAATATGTCGAAGTGTGTTTACACCAATTCAAACTTATGACTCTATTATCACTTCTAAACACGAACTAAAAACGAACTTTGACAATAGGAAAAATCATAAGAATAGTTGTTTCATTTTGAGGTATGGTCAAAAAAAACCATCGCAATAGCTTCAAATTGATGAACGTTATCAGAAAGAGTTCCTCAATTAATAACTTGTCATCCACCTATACTTTAACCTTAAATAGTAGTTTAGTTGAGTAAAGAAACACAATTCATGTTAGAGGTTCCTATGACTCTCATTCTTCAATTTTCAAGTGATATTTTATATTTCATTTCATGACAATTATTACGATCAGCTCATGTTGAAAGGGAACTGTATAAACTTGTTAACGCAATCGTTGAAAAATGACTCAATTTTTATTTCTTTACCAGATTTCGAATCAAACGACTTTCCTAATTATTGAAAAGGAAACATTCATTCATCTCAAATAACAAATTCATGAACCTCATCAGTTATTTTGTCAAATTTTTCAGGAAAAGGATCTTGATGAGTGTCTAATGTCATCAAAGATGCTGAAAACATCTTGAGAATGAGAGATTTCTTTAGAGATGTTTATCAGGTCAAATTTTTCAGTCTTTTCAGAACACTTTTTAGAAATTTTTCAGAAACACTTTCACTCTGAAATTTAGCTTGCTTTGTTAGAATACCTTTTCTGTGTTGACCTCTGTCAGGTTGCTATGAATAAAGAATGCCACCCATATCCACATAAAATGGCAACGTTTCAAAGTATGATACACAGATTAACCAATACACCTTTATCAGCAGAAACAGATTGCGGTTAATAATAATTATGAAAGCGATCTAGTGTCAAAAATTCTGGACAAAAAACTCTATCGGAAAGCTCTACGATTAGTATTTCTTATCAGTCGGATAGAAATCGTAAATATAACAGTATAACATACTTTGGAAACGTCAGTCAAAAAGTCAAAACCTTTTTAAGTAAACATAATTTTAATATTTCATTTAAAACGAACAACAATTTATCGAGACACATTAAGAACAATAAAAACAAAATTAAAAGAGAAGACAAATCAGGTGTTTACTAATTGAATTGTGGAACATGTCCCGGTATATATATATATATATATATATATATATATATATATATATATATATATATATATATATATATATAGGTAAAACTAGTAGAAATTTCGGTACTAGAATACAGGAACATAAATATTGCTTCGCCCATAATAAAAGTAATTCGAATTATGCTAACCATTTATTAACAGAAAACAATACTTTTGATACGAATTTCAAAATTCTACACAATATAGAGAGAAGTAGTCAATTAGATTATTGGGAGGTAGTGAAAATAAATCGGCTTAAAAATTCTGGAAACTTGCTCAATGAACAGATAGAATTAAACAATTCACCCTTATTAAACACCCTTATATTATTTTCAGGTAATAGAAATTATTTCTCAGAATGGAATATCTTAGGTAAAACCAAAACCATAGAACACCAAAATTCCCTGATATATATACCTGTATTTTTCAAAATGTTGTTATTATTCTGTAAGCATCTGAAGAAGTCGTTTGTAACGACGAAACGCGTCATGCTATGTAGTCAATAAAGTGTAAATCATAAGTTCAAGTGTTTGAATTTAAGTTTATATTCAATTATAATGGATTTACATCAACTAAACGCCAACACTATTAAATATGAATGCAGGAAGTATTTCTCGTTTTATTATCAATTAGAGCTATATCAGGTCTCTAGTACGATAAAAACTGCCAGTTACTGATGAATTCTATACACTAAACTTGCAGTTTTGAGGCAAAAGAATAGTAGGTGTGTCAAAAAATTGGATATATGGAAATATTTTGTGTATTAAATTTAGTTATTCATTATTGTGTTATTTATTGTATTCACAGTTTAAGGTTTGGGAAAATATTTTATCCAAGATGAATTTTATCATTATCTGTTTATATTCAAACGAATGATAAGCAAGGTCCTTCATCTCTTTACAACAAAAAAAAACCTTCTGAAGTTCTTTCGGATATGTTATATCGATTAGTTCTGTTCAAACTTTTTCAAAAAATATTTCAGAAGCATTTTTATATTGAATGATTTTATTGATGATAAAGACTTTTTTACTGTGCTGTGCAACATTTTGAAGGCACCAGAGTTGCAGTAGAATTGATACTGAATGATCCTTCATTTGAACCAAACAGTTTGTTTCTAAGAGAAAACTTATCTCTTAGATAGATCTTGATTCAGGTTTTTTCAAGTATGAAAGCCCATTCCACCTTCACATCTGTGTAAGGCTTCATTTTCATTGAACTCAAGAGCTGAAACCGACAGATGAATTCTGGACATCTGAATAGAAAAGGCAACACGATATTACAAAAATCTGACAATGACAAAAAGGAATGCTCTGCGATGTGATTATAACATAGAACCATCAAACTTTGTAGGAGCTGTAAATTCAGTGCTATTTTTCGAGGTTACCTCGCTATAACCTCGTATAGCTCTATATACAGCGGTAGACTATGAAAAAATGTTATGATGTATTACATTTGTTTCATAAGACCATTTTTTTTAAAGAATTCTCTTTTTTTCATGACGTCCATCTGGAAATCTCATAGATTCTGAACTTTCATATTTTACAGATGAACGTATTATTTCTAAGCACCTGAAATTGTGTGAAAATAATTTTCAGTGCAATTCAACTGAAATTCAATAGTTGTAGTTTCAATTAAAAATATTTATATTTAGAATTTCCTATTTTCTCGTCGTTGCCTAGATGTTCTGTTGTATCCGTACATGCAAAGCTTGTCGTTAATATACTCGTCGTTAACGGTAATCATGGCAATTAGGTAACCAACATGATAGAATTATGTTCAACTAATCTGCAAAACTGAGATGTTCGAATAAGACATATTTCAGATGCAATATACGGTTTACATTCTCCTTATGTACAGATCTAATTGAAAAGACACTTCCACAGGCACGCGTTCTCTAAATGAACTCATGAATAGAAATGACTTTCGAGCCAAGTTTGAATAGCACTAATCAACGTCTGAACCTAATGATAAGTAACAACTCGTTCTGGAGAATGTGAATGGTATAATTTAAGTTATACGTAAGAACGTATGCGCGGGTCTTCGGGAACAGATAGCATAACATTTACGAGACTACGTGATGGCAATATGGCTTTATGATAATATTTGGTTTTCTCCAAATTATGAACGTATATCTAGAATGCTCACTGTTCTTATGAGGGGATTGTAGGAGAAGTAATTTTAGTAATAGTTATAATTATATGAAGGATGAATTAATTAAATGGGAGGTAATAATAAAAACTTGTCTAAAAATCACTGACTGAACAATTCTTTATTCGACTAGTTTCGCCTTTTACAGCATTATCAAGAATGAATACATATTACAAAGACAACCTATAAATATTTTGCAGATCTGTTCGGACCACCTTGAATTTCGTCATAGAGGTAGGGGTTTCAAATTATCCGAGATTCAACAGCGGGGAGTGGTTTAGGTCTAACTGGTCATTAAGAAGATCGTATTTATCGGATTTTGAAGTTGATTTTTTTTCATGGCTTCCAGGTAGTTCATTTTAATTCCTTTTTCACAGTAATGAAGTATCTTAGGTTTAAAACAACTTGAGATCTTATGTCCTGTCGACTCTAGATGTTCCCGAAAAGAAGATTGTCCGTTTTTTACGTGTTCTTTTAGCCTAGTTTCAAAACATTTTCCGGTCTAGCCAACATATGACGACGTACATTCTTCACAGTCCAATCTATAAATTCCAGACTTCTTCATTGGCTCGGATTCGGACAATTTGTTATTAATTTTTGTTGGATCATTCTATCCAATCTGCTGTGACTTGAAAATGCTATATTTAAATTATTATTTTTGAAGAGCTTAATGATTTTTGAAGAGAGAACGTGTGTATAAGGGATGCTCACATATCTTAATTCATTTCTGTCATTATTACTATTGATGTAGTGTGGCCTATATAAAAGTCTATTGATGAAGCGTTTCTCTTTCTTTATAATTAGTGTATTGATTATTTTCAGTGGGAACTGATTGTTGCTACCTATCGTACGAATCACATTAAGTTCTTCCCTGAGGTCTTGTTCTGATAAGGGAATCGAAAAAGCCCTATGGATCATTGAATTGAGAGCTGCGATTCGGTGGCTTATCGGACTGAACGAATTGACATATCTAAATTCATTACATGAGAAGATCAAACTCACGGTAGAAAAGGAACAGAATAATTCGTTGAATTTTCTTGACCTTACAAGTCTGGAAGAAGCCTAAGAAGTCTGGAATTTATAGATTGGACTGTGAAGAATGTAAGTCGTCATATGTTGGCCAGATCGGAAAGATGTTTTGAAACTAGGCTAAAAGAACACGTAAAAAACGGACAATCTGCTTTTCGGGAACATCTAGAGTCGACAGGACATAAGATCTCAAGTTGTTTTAAACCTAAGATACTTCATTACTGTGAAAAAGGAATTAAAATGAACTACCTGGAAGCCATGGAAATAAATAAACTTCAGAAATCCGATAAATACAATCTTCTCAATGACCAATGACTTCTCAAACCACTCCCCGCTGTTAAATCTCTGATAATTTGGAAACCCCCACCTCTATGACGAAATTCAAGGTGGTCCGAACAGATCTGCAAAATATTTATAGGTTGTCTTTGTAATATGTATTCATTCTTGATAATGCTGTAAAAGGCGAAACTAGTCGAATCAAGAATTGTTCAGTCAGTGATTTTTAGACAAGTTTTTATTATTACCTCTCATTTAAATATGAACTATCACAGAGTAGATTCATCGTCCATTGAATTTGATGAATGAATTAATTCAATTTGAATGCAAAAATATTTAACAGTTGATATTCTTGCTGTCTCTTATATATGAATCTCTAATTTACAGGTCATATTACCTTATTATAATTCATAATTATTAAAATTATATAATTTCAATTCATATCATAATTCATGAATTCACTTTTTACGAAAATAAAATTTTTTCGGAATAGAATTCAATATTATTCAAAGATGGATTCATTCAAATCAATGAATTGATTAGTTTAATGTCATTGATGATCATTGGCGACAGGTACCTTTCGCTCCTGTTGCATTGCAATTCATAAACTAGAGCTATACCTAATTTTGAGAAGTTGTAGATATTAATCCAAAGGGATTGATTTCAATTTGTTATTGTTCATATTATTTTCAATCTCAATAATAGAGAGATGCTTGGGAAGATATAGATTATCCATCCTCATTCATAATTTCTTCATAATATTCATTCCAGCTTATTCAATATTGAGGGAGTATGTAATTCAAAAATGCAATTTCAACGATAGTTTGAATAGTTTGAAAATAGAAATAACAAATGAACGGAAGAAAGAACATTCTGAGAAGATGAAGCGTTTTCTGGAGACAGAAAAGATGAAGTAAATGCCCTTAGAATTTCGAATTCAAGAGTTCAAGAGAAGTATCCTATTTGAATGGAAAATTTGATCTACTCAAATTTCTCTCAACTCTACTCAACACTAGAAAAAACAGGAAGTTCTGCAGAAGTAAATTGTTGAAATTCCAGGTGGTTATTACTGGAACATCAGTTGATTTTCCTTGGTTATGCTATTTTCAAAAATGTTCGTTGTTATGTAGTGTTTACATATTTTTTTTTCAATAAGGTTAGAGGGTTCCTCCTCGATATCTATTTATCCTCCTATTCTCGATTTATATATACCATGTGTATACATCTATACCATGTCAGTTGTTAATCTTGGCACAATGAAAACGCTTTACTACTACTTCATTCGCACTAAATTCGATAATGCGTCTATAATTTGGTCTTCTGTGTATATTACTGTGTTATATTCTGTGTTATTATTCTATTGTCGACTTGGAGGCAGTTCAGAGGAAACGTATGAAGTATATGTACTTCAGATGTTATGGGCAATATCCGTCGAGAAGCTTCGACGATTCCATCCTAACCGACAGTCTGGGAATTGAATTATTGAAGCTGAGGCGTGAACGGTTCGGCCTAACATTTCTCTTCAAAATTTTGCACAATTCGATTGACTCACCATTTCTTTTCAGCAAAATAAATATTCGCGTACCAAGGCCTGGTCTGAGACGGAATAATACATTTTATGTCACTCACAGCAGATCAAATGTTATGTCACGTTCTCCTATCAACTGTATATGTAATCTTTATGATGGGTGTTGTGGTCGATGTGATATCTATTTCGATCGGCTATCAGTGATCTTGGCATGCCACTCAGAACATCACAATGGGATGTCGTGATATTTTCATGAACTTCTGTTGTCTACATATGAGTTAGTTATAAACAATATTTTAATTTTAGTTTGTTTCATTTGTTTACTATACCTATATTACTATTAAAATCGTTTTTGACTTCATTTTTATTCATCAAATGTATTTCGTTGTTATATGGTTATTTAGTAATAGACAATATTTTATTTTTAGTTTGTTCCGTCTGCTTATTGTTCAATACTATTTCAATTTATTTTAATTTGATTCTTTCATTGTATATATCCACATATACCCTCTTTTTTTGTTTCTTTAATTTTTTCTTATATATTATTATTTGTGTACGATTTATTATTTTTTCTCTGTAATTGGATGTAAATATGTTGGAAATGAATGCATTATTTTTATTATGTGATAACATAAGATAGTAACAGTAGTAAAGATGTGTGAGTTTTAATAAAATTGAAGCTTGTATTGAAAATAGAGTATTGAAATAGAAATATTTCGATCGTAATTTAATATAAATAATTTCGGATATGGAAGTACACTAATATTTGATGAACTTTGTGTAATGAGAATTTGATGGTTTATATCGTAAACATATTAATAACAATCAATACAGTAAATAAACGACCATCAGATTCGTATATAGGCACAAGAAAACTCAAACATTCTCCAACTCTAATATTCATTGCTAACTATCAGTCTGAACACTTGATTTATATATCGATATTCCTTTTCTATATGATATTTGGAGCCCCCTCCTCTGTATGTGTGAAATCACTACTTTTGGTCCTTCAAAAGGACCCTACGCATTGTATCCAACGCGTTTACGTGTTGTACACTCTTGCAGTTTCTTGTTCCGAGTTCCCGGTTTTGGAAAACAAGAAAAAGACTTTTCTGGATATGAGGACGAAAACTGTATATAAAACGAAACGGAAGTAGCATCGGTACAAAATACAAGAATACAAAAAAATTCAAACCACAAAACAGAATCTTCAACGGCATATTTCATTGCCTGAAAAAACCCTCTCCAACTACAGTTTAGGCCGGTTCCGAACGACCAATGGGTTTGTTATCTATATACATTACCCAACAATTAATCATTTATCGAAACATCTATGCCTGCACTGGGACTCGAACCCGAATGCTCTCTTATCATAGTCGGGTGTTTTCCTGACTAAGACACGAAGGCGACGAAAAACCATTTCATCAATATGAATAATAAATTATAGGTATTGAATGGACAAAAAAAATGGAATGTATCGAAGTCGAGGATGCAACGAAAAAGTATTCATGTTTTCAAAGAAATAACGAACTTCTGTATTTTCCATTTAAATATTCAGTGTTACGGAAAAATATTCCACTTGTGACAACATTGGGAACCTAAGGATAATCATAAAATTGAAGAGATTCAGTTCAAGTACATATTGAAGATCATGTTATAAAAATCATAGTCGATTGATTATATGTCAGTTATTTTAAACTAAATTCGAGAGCATTGAAAATTTTTTTATAGCCTAGCTATTTTTGTAGTAACTATTTCGATTCACGAGATACATTCTCATTGCACCCTGTTACCTCCTATATTATCTACCGTCAGATACCCAGCAAATTTTTGGCTATTTTCATCGGTTAGCGCTGAATAAAAAAAATTCGATGAAAATAATTAATAATTATATTATCGAAACATAAATGTACAGTGTTTCTACTGAAATATTAAACGTTTATTATCATTTTAGTGAATTGAACTCTCGTAATGATGGGCACGTGTATTGATTTTGAATTAAATGGACGTGCAATTTGATGCACCAGTAGCTTTTCAAAATTAATCATGTCATGAAAAATAAACCTTAATTGAAGTATTTCAGTAACGATCATAGAAAACAGTTCATAAAATTCAGGAAAATAACCATAACCCAACATCCAAAACATTTGAAAATAAAATTTTTACATTATGTTATTTTATGTGAAATGATATTTTATAACTAACCGCATATGTATTAACAATTTAATTATCAAATCAGAGGGAGAAAGTAACGTTTTTCGTGAAAATATTGTTTTTAGAAAGATTGTTTGCGTCTTACTTGGATAACTTTTACTGGTTCACTTTACTGGTTAATATACACGAAAAAGTGTCGATGTAATTATCGAAACTTCTCTACCCTCTACAGAAAAGGCACAAGAGGAATTAACATCTGTTTTTCTGTAGAAAGGAGAAATCTGCACTGAATATTCATAATACCCTACAAACATTCTCATGACGATTGAAGCATAATAATTTCCAGAAACATTTGAAGCAGAATAAGTATGAATATTCTTTATATTACTTTTATTACCTGATTTAGTATTGAGTAAAATAATTTGTTTACAGTATACCCGTAAATAGGTTTGTTCAGTCTATTATTTTTCTTCATTATTTTCAATTGACTTTCACTGTATCTATTAATTAAAATGAATATTGCAGATTATTTTCATTCGAAACATGAAATTCAGACATTCTATTTCTTGCAGTAGTGCTGTTTATCACTTTGTTTTGAAGTTTTTAAAAGAGTAGAGAAAGAAACCACATACATGGCTATTAGATACTGAATATAATAATTTCAAACATTTTCCAATATTGAAATGGAATGTAGAGCTCACCCCAACCTCAACTTGAATCACTTCAACTGAAGAACTCATTAAGGAAAGCAAAATTAAATCTTTTGTATATGTTCAATCTTGTCTATTCTTGTTTAAATTTTGTCCAATTCAAAGAAAGTTAATGTCTGAATTGTGATTCCAATAAATGTAGCTCAATATTGAAGGAAAATATCCGAAAATAAGAATGACACACCACACATTGAATACTATAAGTTGTGTAAGTATACACAAAAACATTTTGAATAATTTTGAACAATTCTAATCGTTTATGAGCGGACAAAAAGCGATGAAAGCTTTATGTGTGAAAGCATATATAGAAGAGTCACCTCTGAAAAAGAAAAAGTATATTCTGTACGTGATTCAGAAGTATATATAGAAAATTGGTTTTTTCTAAGCGAGTGTTTCCCCTCAAGATGCGTAAATTACCTTCTTGCAGTATAGCGTTCTTGTCCCTTTAGAGACATATACTCTATAGGCATAAAGGGAAAGGACCGGAAAAGTTTCTCTAGAGAAGTTTCTCTAGAAAAAACTTCTGAAAATTCATGGTAAATCATGCATAAATAAAAAAGCATATACTATGACGGATTTAAGTCTTTCAATAATTTACCAAGTATATTGAAAACAAGTACTAGTATCAAGATATTCAAGTGAGATCTTAGAAAGTATATTTTTAATGATTAGATAGGTACATATGTAATCAAAAATTGACAATTCAAAATATGAAGATTATCTGTATAGCTTCAGCTAAATAAATATTATTATCATTATATTTTTGTATTTATATAAGCCCTGATGGGCGATGAAATAATTGCAGAAGCTTAGCAAAGACAAAAAATAATTTCTGTAACATCTATAGAATCGAATACCCCTACTAAATAATGATATCGATACTATATACAGATACTAAAAATATTCGAAAACATATTTTTTCTGTCGTCTTGAGGTTATCGGAATCATAATCCTTTCAGATCTATTATTTGTTAATATTTCATGGAAATGTTTACTACGTACATTAAATCATATTCTATAAATTTTCAAGACAATAAAATATTGAGTACATGTCTAAACACAAAATTGTTGAATTTTGAAAGCAAATTCGTTAAATATTTGCATACATTAATTTCAAATAATCAAGGTTTATTTGAAACCGTACATACGAATTACTGCTTTTGTAATATACAGCTACTATTCTGGGACCTAAAAGTGCAATGAAGGCTTCATAACGGCTATAAATTACGTAATAAATTTCATCTTCCTCGATTGAATGATGTGCAGCGTTTGTGTATACCATACAAAATTTTGCGTCTGGTAAATTGTAGGCATCTTCAACAACAAACATACATACGACGTTAATGCTCCCACGAATATGCAAAATTATCTATTCGTCCGACGAATACTGCTTCCGAGCAAGCAACTCTAAATATACTGCAACTCACGACGGTTTATTTGTTTATCGCCATCAAGGGCCGTAGTGTGTTACCACATTCAAACACACCGCTGGTTAAATAAACTGACCTGAAATTTACGACCGTATGAAAGAAGTTGAATTTGCTATGAAATGAATTTCGTTAATTTGTCAGAATATTATGATGTGGGCGTCACAGGCACAATTACTTTCGCAAGGCTGCGTTGGAAAGTTTGTTGCACGTTGCTGACGAAAAAGTTTGCCAGGAAATGAATATTTCCGTAATTTCGATTGAAGTGAATTAGAACTCATTTCGTTCGAATTGTCCATTCGCAGGGACGGATTTAGGTTTTACGCTGCATTAGACCCTGTTTGATATGACTTAATTTCGATAAAATGAATATCATTAATTTTAAACCAATATTTCCAATTTAAAATAACATTACTTCAGCAAAATGAAATTTTCGATAAGACCTGAAGAAACATCGAAAATACAAAAATGATAAAGTTAGAGTAGATGAATAATTTTTTCGAAAATCAATCATTTCGGAAATTTATTTTGCTCTTTCGGATAGAAGAGTTTACACCATTCTTTTTTTCATCTGAAAATATAGAGTAGAATCATAGACAGACGTTGAAAACCCGACAGACGTTGTCCTGCCATGACATTCCAAGCTATTAGGATAAACGAATGAATACATATACAAATATTCACTCAAGTCCATCCAGCCGTTGAGTTGACTCTACATATGTTTCGGGTGGTTAGTCCCTTGTGATGAATAATACCTAAATTTCTGATTTCATTTTTGAATTGACGTAAAATCAATATGCATTATTTCTAATTGTAAATTCCTGATTTCAATTCATTTCAAAATTGAATCCGAACTTCCTCAATTTCTGAAATAATTTTGAAATTTCAGAAAGCATAATTTCTACTTGAAATCAGAAATTTCCTAATAAAAATGATGAATTTTGATATTTCGTCAATTTCAAAATTGATTTAGAAATTGAGTTATTACTCTGAATAATGGGATAACCGCCCTGAACATACTCCTAGTAGAGTTGTTAAGTTTCACTCAGTGAAACTCATCAGTTATTCTTTCAATTTGATTTCTGAACGACGGAGGACACATATTTAATTCCTAGCATTTTCATATTTATTCCATTTTTGAATCTTCTCTGGACTTCAACAAATAATTCAAGACAAAATTAGCGAAATCGATCTAGCCGCTCTAGAGTTTTAGCGAGACTTACGAACAGCAATTCATTTTTATATTATAGATTCATTTGAAACTATTCTATCAATCTGATTTCTGAACGACGGGGGACACATCAAAGGAAAAACAAAAGTGTTGTTTTAATTTAATTCCAAGCATACCCATATTTATTCACCTTTTAAACCTTTTCTGGACTTCCACAAATAATTCAAGACTAAAATTAGCCAAATCGGTCCAGCCGTTCCCGAGTTTCAGCGAGACTAACGAACGGCAATTCAATTTTATAAATAAAGAGATTAACAAAAAGGTGAACAACTGCAAACAGACTTGGTGTGAAAATTGATATCGAGAATAGATTTATTTCTTCTTAATTTGAAGTGATTTTTTGAGAAGGTACTTGTTAATTAATGAAAATTACTCTTTTTGAAGTTTCAGCGAAGCTGTGTGTGAACTTGTAGAGAAACATTAGATATCAACAAGAAATAAATTAATCAATTTTCCGACTGAAATATTGGTAAATATGAAAAATTCTAAAGAATATATATATATATATATATATATATATATATATAAACATATATATTATTATTATAACGATTGTTCCTCATGAGGAGGGCGATTGAACTTGAATTCACAATTCTTAGGACTTTTGCTTTATCTTTTTTGCCTCCCAAAAACGCTTCATCCTCTCTGAATGCTCTTTCTTCCGTTCATCTGTCTATTTCATTCAAGGTTGGCGATTTGATTTTTGCTTAAACTTCACATGTGCGATATTATAGCGACAGTGCGATCTTCGAGACTTTTTATATTGATCTGTTGTAAATCTTTTCGGGACTCTTTTAGCCACTCTCTTCCTCATTCACTCTTTATAATTATATCGAGTAGTTTCTTCGGTATTCTGCACTGTTTCATTCTGTAGACATGGGCATAGAACTTTACTCGTCGTTTTCCGTTTTTCCGTTAACGTATTTGTCTTTTGATAAAGTTGATTCTGAGGTATTTTCATCCAAATGCCGTTTCTATTGATTGGCCCGTAAATCTTACTAAGAATTTTGCGATCTTGTTTCTCTTTTTCTATGATTCTTGAATGACCGTCAATAATCATTGTTTCAGCTGCGTAAACTGCTTATGGAAGAATCGTGCTATAATGCCACAATTTGGCGCCTCTCGATATGAAAATTTCGTTAGTGTACGCCCACGTTAGCTTGTAGGCCTTTTTTAGCTTGGAAGTTCTTGGTACGCCCATGTGATCTTGAAAGTTAAAAGATCCTATTCGGTTTAAATCTGAGGATGGTATAATTTCTCCGAGGTATTTAATATGACCTACTCTCAGAATTTCACCGTGTTTTTTGATAAGAGAAGATTTATTTTTCAATTATCTTTCCATGTAATTGGTTTTATCATAAGAAATTTGTAAACAGGATTTCTGCGCAGTTTCATGTAGTTTTTCTACGTCGAGAATGGCTTTAGTTCTGTTGTCTGTGATGATAGCAATATCGTCTACAAAGGCGAGACATTTGACATTTATTCGGTTATCTTTTTGATACTCACTTGTATGTCCTTCACAAGAAGTTCTCATTACCTAATGATCTTCTCTAAAACAATGTTGAAAAGTTTTGGTGAAAGTCCGTCCTCCTGTCGCACACCGGCAGGAGGATGAACAATTTTGATTTCAAAGGCATCTTCATCTTCGAACCTTCGCCCATGAATTCTACTTTGAAAGTTGTACCTGTAAGCTTCTGTTCTAAAATTTTTTGGGTTTTTCGATTGATCCCAAACTCTTTCATGATTTTAAATAGGGTTTTGCGGTGATCCGAATCACATGCTTTCTTGAAGCCTATGAATGTGATCGCTGTATTTCTACATTTCCTCATCTGTAATATCATCTTTTAAAGTTCAGATCTGTATTATCATTATACTGCTAGTAGACATTGTACTTCATTATAATACGTTGTTTTACTTTGTGACAATATTTTATTTCTTTTTACCTCCTGAGAATGCCGTGAAATTAATGACGAAATATTGAGAAATCACAAGATGTACTGTTGAATTCCCTTTTGCAGATCACAATCCCAACAATCTCATTAAAATTTATATAATATATATATATATATATATATATATATATATATATATATATATATATATATATATAAATATGGTCGGCAATCACTCTTGTGCTGTGTGAGTCGTTGTTTTAGCCACTGCGCAGTCTGTCCTATATAACAACCACTACATACCTGACACGGGATTTCATAAATGATGTTACTGTGGTAGAGTAAGGGTGTCTTTAATTTTAGAGAACAAATCAGAATTTTTCGTGATGTTGTATTTTGCAATTTTTATATGTGAAAATTCTCTGAAACAAGTCACAATCTGTTCTGACAGTTTATCCACATAGGGAAGTTTTTTGAATTTAAATTCAATAGTCTTCTTTTCAGTTGGTGTGTCGAACTTATTTGAATTATATATTAACCTCTTGAGGATGTGCCTAGGGTAACCATTATTGACAAATATGTTGAAAAGAGCTTTTAAATTTTGTTTCAGTAATGTGATATGGCTTATGTGTGTGACTCTATTTCTCATGTTGATTACTGCATTGTATTTCTGGTTCTTTGGATGATATGAGAAATAATTTATAAATCTTCCAGAAGCTGTGTCTTTCTGATACCAATCCAATAATATCGTATCTTCTTCGGTCCTTATAACTCTGGTGTCCAAAAATGGAACACTTCGATTATTCTCTAATTCGACTGTGAACTGTAAGCTTGCGTGAAAAGAATTGAAAGCAATCAAAGTTGCTTGAACACTCTCTGATGGTATAGCACAAATGATGTCGTCTACATACTTATATAGAAAGGGAATTTCAAATGGTAACACAGGAATCATCGTATCAAGTAGGTGGTCTAAAACAATCTGAGCTAATATAGGACTGATTGGAGAGCCCATAGGTGTACCAAAAATCTGTTTATAAAATTCACCATTGAAGCTGAAATATGTATTACCAAAAATGAAGTTAATTAATCGGCTGAAATTTGTCTTTGATATGGTGGTGAACTTTTGTATGACACAAACTTGAACTTTTGGGATGACACAAAATATAACATTAAGGACTCTTTCACTTTTACCAACATAATTTCAAATTTCTCATTACCACCCAATCATGTTTTGGTTTCTTTCGACGTTGTATCTTTATTCACGAACATTCCCTTAAATCTCACAATTGATATAATTGAGTTGGAATGGCCAAAAATACAAAAGTTCACCACCATATCAAAGACAAATTTCAGCCGATTAATTAACTTCATTTTTGGTAATACATATTTCAGCTTCAATGGTGAATTTTATAAACAGATTTTTGGTACACCTATGGGCTCTCCAATCAGTCCTATATTAGCTCAGATTGTTTTAGACCACCTACTTGATACGATGATTCCTGTGTTACCATTTGAAATTCCCTTTCTATATAAGTATGTAGACGACATCATTTGTGCTATACCATCAGAGAGTGTTCAAGCAACTTTGATTGCTTTCAATTCTTTTCACGCAAGCTTACAGTTCACAGTCGAATTAGAGAATAATCGAAGTGTTCCATTTTTGGACACCAGAGTTATAAGGACCGAAGAAGATACGATATTATTGGATTGGTATCAGAAAGACACAGCTTCTGGAAGATTTATAAATTATTTCTCATATCATCCAAAGAACCAGAAATACAATGCAGTAATCAACATGAGAAATAGAGTCACACACATAAGCCATAGCACATTACTGAAACAAAATTTAAAAGCTCTTTTCAACATATTTGTCAATAATGGTTACCCTAGGCACATCCTCAAGAGGTTAATATATAATTCAAATAAGTTCGACACACCAACTGAAAAGAACACTATTGAATTTAAATTCAAAAAACTTCCCTATGTGGATAAACTGTCAGAACAGATTGTGACTTGTTTCAGAGAATTTTCACATATAAAAATTGCAAAATACAACATCACGAAAATTTCTGATTTGTTCTCTAAAATTAAAGATAAGACACCCTTACTCTACCACAGTAACATCATTTATGAAATCCCGTGTCAGGTATGTAGTGGTTGTTATATAGGACAGACTGCGCAGTGGCTAAAACAACGACTCACACAGCACAAGAGTGATTGCCGACTAGGTAAGAATTCTTGTGCCGCAGTAGAACACTATAAGAAAACCGGCCATCCTTTTGATTTCGACAATGTGAGGATTCTCGAACAGGAAAATAATTACAGGAGCAGACTGTTCCTTGAGATGTACCACATAAACAAAAACAAAAATGCTATTAATTTCAAATCTGATACGAGTCAACTAAGTAGCATATATTGTAATATTTTAAAAATGATTTAAACATTCTACTAGAGGAGAGAGTATTTATACAGTTCAGTATTTACATTCATATATATATATATAGTTTTTGCTTTTATACTTTATACAAATTTTTTTGTTCGTTTTCCATCTGTGGTTTCAACGTTTCATTAGATGTTTAGTTTTGTCTAATTAGTCTTGTTCCGAAATTTGATGAAGAATGTTGATTTTATTAGTTTTTAGTGACTGACTTTAATTATTTGTAAGTAGAGATTACTATTGTTCTTTGTACGATTTTTTAACTGTTCATGTATTTTGCTTGTAGATTTTCTCCTGAAGAAGTCAATAAAAAATTGACGAAATATTGAGATTATAAACAGATAAGTTTTCTTTGTCACGGGCCGCTTCCCGATATTATCGCTTTCTTCAACATATAGTACGGTCGACAGTAAAATTCTTTCTATATATATATATATATATATATATATATATATATATATATATATATAAATGAGAAAAAAAAAAAAACACAATTATCGGTATAAGCTTCATTCCTTATATATATATATATATATATATATATATATATATATATATATATATATATATATATATATATATATATATATATATATATATATATATATATATATATATATATATATATTTATATATATATATATATATTTATATATATATATATATATATATATATATATATATATATATATTTATATATATATATATATATATATATATATATATATATATATATATATATATAATATATATATATATATAATATAAAAATGAATAGCAAAATGTGTTGGTAAGCGCATAACTCAACAACGCCTGGACCAATTCAGCCAATTCTTTTTTTTTAATGTTCGTTGAAGTCCAAGGATGGTTTTTCACGGCAGAACAAATACGAATGATTGCCGGGAAAACCCTAAAAACAGGCTATTTGTTTTCCCATTTCTATTGATCATAAAATTTTGGTAAATTTAAATAGACTTACATACACGTTAGTAAAATAGCACGTGGTATATTTGATTATAGAGAATAATACATATTTTCTTTAATTTACAGTTGAAACTTCGTTCTTAAAAATGATAGCTATTAGATCTACAAACTTAAGTCGCAGAACTCACAATGCATCAAGTCAAAGATATAAAAGAGCAAGTCAAATTGACAAGCAACGCCAAGCTCGAAATGAAGTTGAACGGAATCGATAGAATCGAAATTAACAATATGAAAATGTTGTGTTAACTCTTATCGACCTGCATCAAGTTTTAATGTTTAAATAGATTACAGTTCACAGCAAATCGTTGCTATTAGACCAGTGAACATTGTGTGTCAATATTGCAAGGCAAAGTTCAATTGTTATTGATAAGAAGATACTACCAATGATGCGACAAAATTGTACAGCCACCAGAGTCACGATATTCATTGGTTTCTAGGAATTGACTAAATTCTGAACATTTTTTGACTTATATCCAGCAAATATCTCATATAATTAATGATGAGGTGTAAGGAACAAATACTTGATACGAAATTGGCCGTTCAACTATAGAACCGACAGGTTAATAACTTCCAATACATCAAACGTTTTAATATAGGTATTTTTCGATAATTCGACTGATCTTTAATGAAAGGAAGTATTGCAGTCTCTTCGTAATTGAGGAGGTCCCTGGCTCTACACAGGATAAATATTAAAAACAAGATAGCGTAGCTCAAACAGTAGAATATGTCTTTCCGGCTTTTTGAAAAATATTCAGATGAAAATAAATGAGCATATATATATATATATATATATATATATATATATATATATATATATATATATATATATATATATAAATTTCTAAATTTATCGAAATGTCATTCGCAATATCTAGACCCTCTGGGATCCACCCTTCACTTCAAATATACTGCGAATGAGACTTCAAAAAGTTTGATTAGACTTTGTTTCATATACCTACATTCGTTCGCAGAAACATTTCGTTACAACTTTTTCATAAGTTTGATTGTGTTGGGAATTGAGTTTTTTTGAAGCTCCCAATGGAATTAAATCTGTCATTCTCTAAGATTTTTCGAGTGACATTCGACAACAGATTCACGATTACTTCGTATTCATTGCGATTTTAACCAAAATCATCAATAATAAGCATATATTTTCAACAGGTAACTACCCAATTACAAGAAGTACATAATGCATAAATGAGTTACAGAATTTTACGACTAAAAATATCAATAATAACATAGATATAGAATATGGAAAAAAAATAATAATAATCAACTTAATACTTATCAAATATTATAATAATATAATCGAAATCTATAACTTCAATATCTGAATATTTAATTAATTGACTGAATCTTTAAACATTATAAGTCCATGATAAATCATACCATAATAATTTTGTATTTATGATTGATAACTTACAGTAGTAGGTACTTAATATTGAATTTCTAACATTGCATTTCTAAATAGGGAGGTTGACTTCAAGTATGCATAAATTCTTTATTTCCTACTGATTTCAATATTGCTCCATCTCTATATTCGCTTGAATTCCTTTGGTTCAGAAATATCAGGAAAATATTTATTTGAAGTTTTCCAATACATCGAAATTCCAGTGCTACGAGAATAACGACATAATATTTCTCTGCTGTCATCTTCGATTTTCCTATAGAGAACACATTCTACATAGGCTCTTTCGACCGTGCAAATTTGAACTTTGCTCTGACCTTATTCACAACTTAGAGAGAGATTAATTATATATATATATATATATATATATATATATATATATATATATATATATATATATATATATACGATAATATAAAGATTATTGCCGTATGATTTAATTAAGTAATAGGTGAGTTCTCGGCAAAAGTAGGGCCACTTAATTGATACACAACCAATTTATTAACCTGGTCTATATTTCGAATATGGTAATATTTTTCATCAGGACTCTAAAAAATACATGAGGGTGAAACAAAATGATCTAAACAAAAAATTACATCTTACGGTTAACTAGGCTGAAAATGTAGGCAGACTTTACGGAGCAGTGAAAATAGATGGTTAACAAATGTTGAAACTTACAGTATTAAACTCTATCATTAAAATATAAAGATATAAAAATTATAAGAATCAAATATCATGACAGTCATATGGGAATAAATACCGGACTGTCAGAAAACACAGACAAACGTCACTAGAGATCACAGAATGTCAAGTGTAAACTCTCTGTCAATTGTCACTACAAGTGAAAAAACACAAAACGTGAATTAGAGCTCAGGAATTGTAACAGGGGTTCCCTGAGCTCTGGTGATCAAAATTGACGTTTTGTGTTTTTTCACTTGTAGTGACAACTGACAGAGAGTTTACATTTGACACTCTGTGATCTCTAGTGACGTTTGTCTGTGTTTTCTGACAGTCCGGTATTTATTCCCATATGACTGTTATGACATTTGATTTTTATAATTTTTATATCTTTATATTTTAATGATAGAGTTTAATACTGTAAGTTTCAACATTTGTTAACCATCTATTTTCACTGCTCAGTACAGTCTGGCTACATTTTTAGCCTAGTTAACTGTAAGATGTGATTTTTTGTTTAGATCATTTTGTTTTACACTATTGTATTTTTTAGAGTCCTGATGAAAAATATAACCATATTCGAAATATAGACCAAGTTAATAAATTGGTTGGGTATCAATTATAGTGGTCCTACTTAACTCACCTATTACTTATTATATATATATATATATATATATATATATATATATATATATATATATATATATATATATATATATATATATATATATATATATAAATTGAATATTGAAAGGTTCTTGACACTTGAACCTGCCAACTCAATCATATTATCTTTTTGTGCTGGTAGATCTTGAAAGCGTGAAATCATGTCAAGGATGAAAACAGCAAAACCATCAAATAAAGAACAATCTTAGGTATCTTAGGTAACAATCTTCGTTGTTCAATCCCCTTTGTCGAAGAGAAATGTTTTCAGGCGATGTTTCCAGGGCATCAAATTTAAGTTTGCCTATGGATACTTCAGGCATAAACTTTTTCTTTTCAACTGTGGAGACAAGCTCTTTTCAACTTTGAGGAGACATACATAAGAGTAAATACTCGATATTCTCTATCTTGACAGTTAGGAAATAAGAAAACAGACTGTTATAATTATTGTATTCGTATATGAAACAGCGGCGTCCGTAAATCAATACAATGATAAACTGTAGGTAAAGTACCAACTCTGGAAGAGGAAATGTGTAATTATCCTTCAATTTACTGAATATTCAATCCATTTCTTTCAATCAGGCGAAACTTTCAAACGGGCGATTACCTTAAAAAAGACAGTCAATGAATACTACCGTTTTGATTCTTACCAGTTGGCGCCACTAGCACGTAAGCTCTAACTCCTGGAATATCGATCTGACCAAAACGCTCAAAAAAGTCCGTAATCCAGCAAACATATTGTATGCACTTTGAGGTAGAATCCGAGAATACGATCCCCGGACTCTCCTCAACACATACTCCACTCTTTTGAAACGACTAGTGAAGACTATCGAAAGCTGCGAAAGAGCATCTTCAGACTTCACAGATAATTTACGTCTATTCTTGTAATCGTCTATGAAATAACCAAAATGCCCAATTTTTCACCCACATCGCAAAGCTCCAAGCTCAATATGCCCAACGCACTCTCAACGGACCCAATCTGGAAGCCGGAGCGGCGCTGACGGCCCCATGGAACAGACGCGGGCGTGTCCTTCGCAGAAAACCACAAAATGAATTCCCCTTCCCACCAGAATCCTGCAAGCTTTTAAGGAACCTCCAGACGATGTTCTCGACTACCTAGAGGATATACCCCTCCAAATTCGCTAGCAATCTAGCGATCTTTCAGCAAGCAATAAACTATACTTTACATACAGGAATATTACATGTTAATTACGTGGGTAAAGTTTTGTGTGGTATCCTTTACCATCAAATGTCAGATGAATTGAAAATCTGACATTCGACCGAATGGGACGTAATAAAGAAGTCGGCCATAGCTGCAACCTATTATAAAATTCTTTTTTTTGTACAGAGACAATTAAGTTGGACACGGTTGAAGAAGGTAACAAGACCTTATAACTTCCCAATTTGTATAAGCAATTAAAAAATGAAATGTAATCAATCAAACCACTTAATAAACCTTTTTGTTGTTGTTGATGAATATGAAAAATTTTCAATCTTTTTCGGCTTCTTTCACGATGCAATAACTCCTAAATTAACAAGTTGATAATTCTGAAATCACAGAGTTTTCAGACACTGAGTTTAACACAATTAACACAAATTTTCCTATAATTCAATTATTCTGGATACTCCAATGTGAAAAATTTTTTCGTTCAATGCACAAGTGATAAAATTATTGAGATAATTCTATTTTTATAATTCCCAACTTGAAATTAAACGCTAAATTGAATCAGTGTAACCAGGTTGGGTTGGTATTATAACAAAGCACGTTGAAATATCTAAAGTGACAGATGCTGGAAATAATTAGAGAAATTTATCTAGCATGATGAATAACGATGTAGCATATTACATTAATTATCAAGTAGAGTTTGTGGTGCTCCAATGTGGTGCTTCGGGCTATGTGTAATAAAACTGTGAGAGTAATCTCCGGTATAAATTCATGCTTTCGGAAATTTATTTTTATTTTACGTTAATTATTATCATAACCGAAAGTTTGAATTTGAAAATGGATTTTGTTGTTGGAGCATATGAAATAAAATCTGGAACATCACTCAGAAGATTCAGCAGCTTTTGCTTTTCATTTTCTAATGATAATGACTATCTATTTTTTCATCATTTCAGAATTTCTCATCGGTGTTCATGAAAAATTTCATTGACTGTTTGAAATTTCGTATTATCCATTACGAAAGTACTAAATATTGAAAGTAGGGAATAACAATTTGAAAGAGAGGTTACAACAATTGAAATATCAATATGCATAAATGACAAAACTGATTCAGAAAGAACTGAAATACTGTGAATTTAATAAACATGAGAGAATAATGAATATATAAAAAATCAACCAAATCCCATAAGTCATGAATAAGGCAAGAGTAAATGATGAAAATTGTAATTAAATATAAGATGAAATTCAAACACTTGAACTTTTGATTTAACACTTTCGTTAAAAATATAGTATGACGCTTTTGGTCGTTATAAACGACTTCTTCAGACGCTAATGGAATACTGAATACGTTTATAGCGACGAAACGCGTCATGATATGTTTTTGAAAAAGTGTAAAACAAAGGTTCAAGTGTTTTACACTTTTATCAAATCATTCAAATTTTATCTTATATTTAACTATAATGGATTTACATCAAGTAAACTCGAATAAAATTCAATATTCAAAACTATTAATTCGACAATTTAATAACATGTTGTAAAAGCTCAGGTTAGTTTATTCGAAGGTTATTCTGCCATTTTCGAATATTTTGAATCTCATTTTATTTCGGGTCATAGAGCGGAATATTCAATCAATACGCCTGTATTGGTAACGCAGGTTGATTTACAATAAATATGAAAATGATGAGATCCCAGTCGGACGCAAAAATAAAATATTCTCATTGAGAGCATGTTACATTCTCTACAAAGCGAGACTTTTTCATTCAGTGATAATAATCGGTCTCATGAAACAGTTTGTAGAGGTTTTGCCGAAAGATGGACCAGATTTCAAGTATTTCTGCCAAAAAGTTTTCATGCCTTACCAGAAGTTGAACTGAAAAAAGGCATCTCTGTCGGACCTGGCATTAGAAAAATAATTTGATGTTTACTTTGAATCCACAATGACCTCAAATGAGAAAGCAGCATGGACATCATTCAATTAAGAAATTACAACGATCTTGAGAAGTGGAGAAGGCTCAGAATATGTTTATATCGTAGCTAACACGTTAGAGAAGTTTGAAAAGTAAAGATGTTTGATGAGCATGGAAGTTCTTAATTTTATGAGCACCCATCTTGATTACTTCCCGGACAATTTGGGAAATATTAGTGAGGAGCAAGGGAGCGTTTTCACTAAGACTTCCAAAGTGTTGGAAAAATGCAAGGCCTCTGGAACACAAACATGATGAAAGACTATAGTTGGTCATTTCACTGAGAAGTTCAGCAAGCTACTGATCGTAGAAAAACTACACTAGAAGCTTCAACGAGAAAAAAGGAAAAAATTTCCCAACTTCATTTGACTAGTTGGACCTGAATTATCACAGTATATCACTGTTGTAAGTAGCCATTGTGAATAAAATTTATGCTTATGATGTAACATAGAGTAGAGATTAAGATAGAGGTAAATATTTAGACATTCATAGTGCTCGAAACCATGGGTACTATGGCGATACAACAAAATGAGGTCGAATTTAGGTTCCGTACATTGAAATCTATATAGATCAGCTATTTAAGTTGAAAAAGCTTTGAAAAAAATTTTTTTTGTTAGGCTGTGTTGAGGTCAGCTGAACAAATTAATTCATGGTAGTTGGTTGAATGGTAAGCTTCATTGGTTCAATAATTGGTTCGAATTATTCTAACATAACTTTTTTGCCCGTTTCGCTACATTGTAATACATTTTTCATAATATGGAAAGCACAAAACTGTCAGATCTACAGTCCTATGGAAAGTCGGGAGGAAGTTGTAATGCAAATCTAAGTGAAAATTGAACTATTATACTATATTTTATAACACCGATTATGAATATCAATAAAGTAGAATACAAAAAAAAGGTCATACTGGGTAATTGAGATAGCTTAACAAGGAATTGTCTATAGGTTTGAATCTGGCAACTGACACGGCCATATGTGTGATCTATAATCCACTGAACTCCTTGTTCTGTTGTTAAAAAATCATACTTAAAAATGTGAACACTGTTATTCATGAAAACATACTTATAGTTACCATCGGTACTTCTCTAGTTAGAAGCAATGAGTTTTTTTGTAGTTCAGTGTCGTGTGCCAAACTTTCACTAACTACCTTACCTACCTAACTACACTAATACCTACCTACCCTTCCACTACCAACACTAATAATTCTAATACTAAAAACATGATTGTTCTATTGTATGTTTGAAACGAAATGGATTTCTGGAAATATCAAGAAGACAAAACTTTCATAAGAATGGTCCATAAGGCTTTACCATGTGTGCTTCTTGCGAATACGGTGCCAAATTCGCAGAAATTCAACAATAATCAGTTTCAAATTTTTAGACTAGATTGAAAACTATACTTCATTCATTGTTTTCGGAAGGGGAAGTGAATAGCGATCAGGTATCTCAATGAGAAAACTTTCCATACTAATTAAGGTCGTACTTTTTCTTAATAGTCTTAACACTCGACCTCGGCTACACTTTTTAATTAGACGATGAAATGAGATCATTTTAAAATTTTGAATGAATACTCACCACCTTGAGGGAAGAACTGTGCATAAATCATTTTGAAGGTCTCTTCTCTGACAACACCTGTCGGACACTCTGCTTTGAACAGAGTAAGTTTGAGTATGCAATTGCAACTACATTCTCGGAAAACAATTCGGAAAAATGGAAATACTGTCAGGGTTTGGTCGACCTCGATGCAGAAAATGGCCAGAGCATATTACTTTTCTACTTTCTCTGAGGCTGCTTTTCCACTAGGGTGGAGCGAAAATTTTTTTTTCGCATTTCCAACTTCTAAGAGTAAAAAGTTTATGCCTTTTAAGCTCAAACATATACCTGTAAAATATTATTTGATAAAAATAAATATAACTACCTCCGAAAGGTTATTGAACTTTTACTAAATTCAGAATTTATGCAGGAGTTAGTGATTTATTTTTTCTATAACATCTTGATCTTTCTTTCTGTATTACTATATTAATTAATTGGAAATATACTGTATTTTAAGAATAAAAAATAAAAAGCAGGTACTGTAAGTACGAACAAGGAGTGCGGGGGGGTGCAAACCGGACAATTCGCGCGTGAACCGCGCGGGGCAATGCACTATTGTCTTTCGAGGTGAACTGTCGCTCGCGCGCAATTAAAACATAAGCTAAAACATTGTTTTTGTTAAATATGGAAAAAACTCGTAGTGCTTCTAAATGCCCACTATTTGGTGAATGTTGAGTTAAAGAAAAATGTTCTACCTACCTACGAAGATGTTGTGAAACATTACGAATGGACGAGGCAAAGCATGAAAACGAGCAAACAAAAGCCCAAATTTTCAGAAATTTCCGATAAAATTGTGCCTGAAATCGAGAGCATATGGCAAGCGGCATCTTTTCCAACAGTGACTAGTACCAGAATTATACAAATGTTAAAAACTTACCACGAGAAGCGGAAAAATCTTCTTAAGTCGATGAAAAAGAATTACCAGCAAACTTTAGAAAGTTTTATGAAAAATAAAAAGTTACTTTTTGATATATCAGCTTGTAAATGCAAAGATTTTAACTGTTGCACGTGTCCAAGAGAAAAGAAGGTCCCCAAACGTGAACAAGCTTTTTTAATTGGCCAAAGAACGGTTCGTAAAATGATAATTGGCAGAGTTGATGTTACTGTAAGTAAAAAAAATCTAATAAATCAGAACTGCTCGAAAAACAGCTTAATAAACCACTTCAGTGGATAATTTGTTTACTGCACATGAATGAGTTACCTTTACGTCATTTATTTTTTCATCTTGATGGTTCAACTTCAGGACCCAAGTCTTACAATGGTCCGTTAGGCAAAGCATCAGAAAATTGTGAAGAACTCCCGGTGATAAAATATAAAATAATTGAAGGAGATATGCTACTTGAAATGCCCAACGATCTAAGTACAGACCAGAAGTACTTGCATAGAATTGTTTCAGCAATTATTACAGGCACTTTTTCTGACGTTTAAGGACACAAATCTCCAGGAAAATTGTCTGATGCGCGCTGGCTTACGCGTGCAAATAGACTTTTGCGCCTTTACGTCGCTACCGAAAACCCAACATCTGCCTTGGTTACTTTAACTACATTTATTGTTAAAGTATATGCGCCTTCCTGGTTCGCAATTAAGAGTAAACCTTCTTGTAAAGATGGTTCCCGCCATTTATTCAAGGCGTATTTTGAAGGCTCGTAGTAGTGCGGTACAAGCTCCAAGGCTTTTTGCTGTACCAAAAATTAATTTTGATGCATCGAATTATATCGAGATGATAAATTGGCAAAACGAGATAACTGAACCTCCAATTTTTAAAAACTTGTCGACAGAAGAAATTTCCTGTATTGTTCAGTCTGGTGGCGAGGGCCAGCTATCATTTTTGCGTCTTCCGTGCCATACCCAGCCTGTAGAGCGAGCCGTGAAGATCACAACAGAAGCTGCTATGTCTCAGTGTACGAAAAAATCGCGACTGGGTGCCATGAAGGCAAAATTAGAGTCAAGAGCCCAAATGCCAAAATTTGATACAAAATGTCATTTTAAACCAAATTAAAAGGTGTTCCTAGCATTTCTTTTATATGTTACATTTACTTCTTTTTGCATTTATTACATACTTACTTGTCTGATTATTGCTTTGTGTATTATTTCACATCCATTTTTCCGTAATTTCCACTAAATATAGATTTGAACAAAGAAGTCAGTTTTTTCAAGAATTTCGAAATTTTAGAGGCGATTCGGAGGTAAAAAGAAATTTTCAATAACTACTAAAATTGGCATATGTTCATGTTTTCACATAAGGCATAAATCCCCCCCATTTAGAAATCAAAAATTCAAAAAAAAAATTTCGCCATGCATTCGTGCTCCACCCTATATCTTGAGCGATTTCAGCACTAAACGGATTAATAAATTGGTTAAATGTGTCAGCAAATTGTTGCAATTCCTTGCTATTTTTTTTCATATTATGATTTGATAACTCTGCTGTCACATCTTGTTCTTTTTGAAAATTTGATTATGCACTACTAATTACAGTTGATCTTATATCATGACTTAAAGCCCATCGTTGACGTGCTGAGATGATTGGCCCCTTGGATCGGTCTGTCTTGTGAAATTTTTTGAAATAGTTGTCTGGTGGACATATATAGAAATGATGAATCAGAATTGACGTGAAGTTGAGTAATTATTTTGGCAGCTTTAGAAGGTCTGTAAAGCAATACGTCCGACGAAAAGTGGGAGTATTGGCGACTTATTTTTGAGGGTATTGCTTAAAATATAAGTAAAAATCAGCTTTCAGAATTTACATGAAGTAAGTAATGTTTTTATGTACCTTGATTACCGTGATATCTGAAAATTGGTCGTCATTCTACCGATACTCAATCGTCCACATTTCCTTCATCAGAAAATACGTGACATCTGGTGGCCCTGGGATCTTGGACTATATTACCGGTCACTAAGCTTATGTAGAACACCAATACCTCAATAACATTTATCAAAGGAAGAACAAAATGAATATAGCTTCTTCCTTCAGTACGGAAATATAACGCATTATTCGAGATTGAGGTACGACCAAGTTCAGATTTAGTAAAATCTATATAACTTCTCATTTTTTCAATACACAGTTATTACTTTTGAGCTGGTTCGTACATAAGCTTCATATCAATTATTTATTTCATTATTTTCAAACTTCCAACAGAATTCAGAGAAAAGCTCTAATATTCCAAGAGAAATGGATGCCATGTAAACAATATTCACGAGTATCGTACATTGAGCCCTTTTATTTTATCATTCATATCTCGATAAACCCTCTACGTTTATTCAAATTCTCGGTTCGCAAATCCATGAAGCATGAATATCGACTCAGTGGCGAATATATATATATATATATATATATATATATATATATATATATATATATATATTTTAAATTGATTTATTGCCTGTTTAACATAGTTTATTTTCAATGTTTTCAGCAATAACAGGCTTATTTTAATGTTAACAACTTCATTTTCTTTGACGTTTCATATCAAATGTTTGATGCATTTGAAACGTTTGACGTTTCGTTGTATATCAACGAGTTTGTCAAAACTAATGAATAATTGAATTTATGAAAAACTATAGATATCAAAAGGTCAAAAACTCATGTTTTAAAATAATAGAAAATAAAATTGGTATTTTCACATATTCATTTTTAGTATCACATGAATATTTCTGGCTTAGCATTCGCTTCGAAAGTTCTAGTCTTCTTCATGAAGTTCATGAGGAAACTATTTAATAATAAATAATAATAATAATTATAATTATATTAAATTCAATGGACGATGAATCTACTCTGTGATAGTTCATATTTAAATGAGAGGTAATAATAAAAACTTGTCTAAAAATCACTGAACAATTCTTTATTCGACTAGTTTCGCCTTTTACAGCATTATCAAGAATGAATACATATTACAAAGACAACCTATAAATATTTTGCAGAATATTTATAGGTTGTCTTTGTAATATGTATTCATTCCTGATAATGCTGTAAAAGGCGAAACTAGTCGAATAAAGAATTGTTCAGTCAGTGATTTTTAGATAAGTTTTTATTATTATCTCTCATTTATAATAATATTATTATAATATTAAAAAATGATTCATTATTATGATTAATTATTATTGTAAAGAATTATAATAACTATTATAATGATACTATTATAATACTTAAAATGAATATGTGAAAATACAAAAAAAACCAATTTGATTTTTTGAAAAACAAAAAGTTTGACGTTTTGATATCATCAATCAGAAATTCATAAAATTCAATTATTCATTAGTTGTTGCAAAAATGAGCCTGTTATTGCTGAATACATTGAAAATATATATATATATATATATATATATATATATATATATATATATATATATATATATATATATATATATATATATATATATATATATATATATATATATATATATATATATATATATATATATATATATGTATATGCATAGGTATATACTTTCGAAGTTCGAAATAGTTACAGGCGAACTTGGAAAGTAGTCGGAACATTGCCCGCTAGGGTGCGGTACGGTGCGATAAGGTCCCTGAGGTGTTTGAATGGAATGCCCTCGTTGTATGGAGAAGAGAACTGAAATTTTATCACCGAATTCATTCTACTACACTAGAGATTTGATCTAGTTTCTTCTACAGAAACTTGAGTATTATTAATACTCAGTTATTTTTGCCTTTTAAAGGACTGCGGTTGGTTTGGAAACAGCATCGAGTCTCAATTGTTTGGATACAAGCCTCTGACGATTCCCAAAATATGATGAAAAAGCTTTGATTCATACTTCCAAAGATTTCGATGCTCTTAAGAACGCAGTAAGTATTCACTTTCGAAAGTTAATAGGTTGTGTTTTCGTTGATGGCCTCCATGAACGCTCTCTGAGAGTATTTTTAAAATTATCTCAATATTTCGAATAACAATGTATATGGATTCGTAACTTTATGATAATGTATTATGACGAATCCACGAGCAAATGAATTTTGCTACATTCATTGAAACAAAACAAGATATATTATATATATATATATATATATATATATATATATATATATATATATATATATATATATATATATATATATATATATATTATTCTTATTATTATTACGATTGTTCCCCATGAGGAGAGCGATGGAACTTGAATTCGCAATTATTAGGACTTTCGCTTCATCTTTTCTGCCTACGAAAAAGCTTCATCTTCTCTGAATGCTCTTTCTTCCGTTCATCTGTCCATTTTATTTCAGGTTGACAATTTGATTTTTGCTCAAAGTTCACATGTGCGATTTTATAGCGACATTCAATGCGATTTTCGAGATTTTTTATATTGATCTGTTCTAGATCTTTTTGGACCTCAGTTCGCCACTCTGTTCCGCATTTACTATCCATAATTATATCGAGTAGTTTCTAAGGTACTATTGATAAAGTTTATTCTGAGGTCTTTTCATCCAAATGCCGTTTCTATTGATTTGTCCGTACATCTTTCTAGGAATTTTTCGTTTTTGTTTTTCTATTTCTCTAATCCTTGAATGACCTTCAATAACCATTGTTTCGTATTCGTAGATAGCTTCTGAAAGAATCGTTGTGTTATAATGCCCTAATTTGGCGCTTCTCGAATTTCAGTAGGAACAAAGCAATAATAATTGTTGAGAAATTATGTTTTTGATTTCAATTAACCATCAGCAAATGACAATATGAAATTGATAACATCATTTGGTTGTTAGGACTGTCTGGATTGACATTGACGATGTTTAGTTAGGACAAAAAATCTGGGAAAGATGACTAAATAGGGGATACGTAAAATTAAGTATTCAACTATCCTTTGAGACTTGCAGATTCCAGATAATTTCAGAATATTAGTTTTTTCAGTATATGAGGTCTATGTTGATTCAAATGAATAAAAAATTATATGAATACATAGATTGATAAGATTAGATTGATGAAGTCGTTTCATTCGACGCTATAGTTATTTTGGAATATTGACTTCTGGAATTTTTGATCCAATGGGTAAAGTTGCTTTTTGTGAATATCACGTTGTACGTTAATAATCTATCAAGAGTTTAATTTCAGAAGACAACTCAAAAAACTAATAGATGATGTTGAATGAAATTAATTTTATTATCTAATCGTTCATATCCTCAAATTTAGATGAACTATTTCCTTATCCAATTTGAGCAAAGCCTCGGATAGCATCCTGAGCTTGTCTCAAGTTCCCTCTTTGATTTATTAGTTATATTCAATGCCCATCAAGAATACCCCAGTGTCTATTGTTACAACTAGAAGATGAAAGGAACGAGTTTGAGTCTGATTAATGAAAGGGAAGATTCATGTTACAACTAGGTCTGGCTGAAATTTAATTCAGCATTTGGCTGATCAACTATTTTCGTCTGATTCTATTTTGATAACAGTCGTGAACAGGTGCAAATGCATCTTCAAATCCGAATAATATCGCGCCAAAACGTTAGTTAATACAGCAGAAAGCATTTAGTATTTCCTATTTGAATATTTCATAATTTATATTTAGCGTCGAATTTTTTACATTCTCAGATTCGGAAGAAGTACGTCACATCTCATTCTGAAGTAAATTTAAAGGGAATAACTAAACAGTTGAATGAAGAGCTTCCCAGGTAGCTAGCTGACGTAACATGACGTCTTTTCGGAGTCAATTTTCGGTCAATTTTGGCCAGCGACGTCATTCGACCGTTGAATGACGTCTTTTTGACGTCAGATAACTGACGTTCATATGATGACAGCATATGTCGTCAGAGCAAAGTACTACTTTCGTCAATTAATGACCGAAAGAAATAAACAAATGTTTTAATTCTAAATACCTAAAAACGTAATTTAATGACGTCTTTTGAATAGTTTAAAATGACGTCTTGAGGCTGTGACATTTCGACGTCACTTCTCACATATTGAAATGAATATATGACGTCATATTACCGTCAGCTTGCTACATGGATAACTCCAACCATTTGTTCAAGAACCTTATATATAAGTTTAAACTCATACAAATATTGGAAATCTGAATGAAAGTTACTAACTTAATGAATCTTTCAATTAAAGATTGTTTCATCAGATCTATAATCAAAGCATACAGAATTTTATTTCCCTGTTCGTCTGAAAATTGTCAATTTCCAGTTGAAGGTTTATTTCCTGTTCAAAAACATTGAACAGAAAATGAAAATTGAATTCGAATGAAAAATTTCACTTGAATATTTATGAAGCCGTTATTGCTGCCATTTAATGGACAGAAGAAACGAAGTTGACACTGAATTATTATGGAGTACCTGTTAAAAATTCCGGAAACAACTTTGTTAAATATTCAAATAATTAGGCTTCTGAAAAATTCAATCATTTTTCAACATTTTCGATTTCTAATTTTGTTTATTCAGATTTAGTTACGTCGTTCTGATGAGACAATTAGCCTCTACGATTTAAAGCTGCTTCCTTATGAGGGAGGGCTATATGACTCTTCCATGATTATGAATGTTCTCTGATAATCAATATTCTATGGTTACATAAAAAAATTATACGATACGTTGTATGGAGAAGCACCACTGCAACAATCATTCAAGTTCAAAAGATCTCCTAAAGCAGTGATTAGGAGGTCAAGTCAACACTGACAGATGACAGATCTCAGAAAGAGAGAGAATTACTGTTTGAAGCAGGGGCGCCTAACGCGAAATCCCAGAGTCAAGAGACACCCAAATAGCTGACATATAGACGAGGTTATAACACGCTTTCTATGTTTTTTGATTCATAAAAAAATATAGTGTGCGGCTCGACGGAAAATATTGTTTCCTAAATTTGTGAAAATGAAGGTTTGGTGAGAAAACATCAATCAAGTTCGAGAAAATCTCAGAAATTGTTTCTTTTCATTATCATAGTATATATCACTATTTACTATCAGTATTTTCAAACAAGACCTGTAGGATAACTTACAGATTTCAACTTGCTAAGTTAATCATTAGTTATATTAATTACAAATAATATTAATTAGTTATATTAGTTACAAACAGTAGATTCAGAGAAGGAATGAAGCTCCTCAACTCTATGAATTGCTTAGACTACTTCATCAAATGAAACATTTTCAGGTTAAATGAACAAAGAAAGGAACTGTAGGTATATTGATGAAATTTTCCGAAATTGGAAGATAGTTTATTTCAATTGCAAATCAACTGACATTTTCAAAATTTAATGGAAGGAAAATTTAACAAGATATATACGTCAAAATATATTGGGGATATACATAAATTTCATACTGATTTAAATACCCAGCTTGACAATATCGCCCCAACAATTTTTTTGACGTAATATCTTTGTTAGAATTTTTTGTTAGGCGAATTTTATGAGTCTCACGATATGAAAATTTACGACGAAATGGCAGTAAAAATTTAATTGCGTTTATAGATACGCCAAGGCAAAATTCACGACTCATATTTAATAATCGAACAGTCACGCTTGCACTGGAAGTTTTAGGAAGATTTATAGCTCGAAAGGCTCCTCTTAAAGTGACATACAACTATAAAAATGGAGATAGTAGGAGACAGATGAAACTCGATGATTCTTCATCCATAAAGTGATGTGAATAGTTTATGTAGAGCAAATTTTTTATAGCGTGCTTGTCGAAATGAAATATTGAATTATTGGACAAACTTGTATGAAATAAATTTAAATAATCATATTTACAAAGGAAAACGATTCAGGAATACACGTCTGACAAAGCGGTGAAATGTTAACACACTGCAACTATCTCCTTCAGGAGATCATTCATTAAATAAACACATAAGCAATAGAAGCATAACTGAGGCTAAAATCCAAGTAGTAAGAAACCAATTTGGAATGAACTACCTCGAGCGAAAAACGCAATTCACGAGCATCGATGGAACTTAAGTTATCCCTGTAATAAAATTTCTTGAATCTATTGGAGCAAAGAGAAACAAGAGTTAACAACAAAAGATGGTGCCATGAAAATAACAGCAAGGGATGTGAAAGAATATAATAAATGAATGGTTGGAGATGTGAGCACCATCATTGACATCTCGAATACCAAAGAAGATGCACTGACTGAGGTTGTCATCGAAGTAAACATAATCTAGGAATAATACAGTGCAGGAAAGAGTTGTCCTCGGATACTAATGCTTTGGCCTTTGCAAATTTGCGAAGGGGCAAACAGGAGTTTTGTTTAAAATGACAGTTAGTACCATGACGTTCATTCCCTCTTTATCGATAAGAAATTTTCAGAATATTGAGATGATGAGGATGTAAACCATGATCTACAGAACATTTATGCGTGGCTTTCCGACAATAGTATGGCTTTAAATGTAGAAAAGTCTAAATATATGGTAATGGGGTCTGCTCATAGGTTAGAAATTTCTGATATTGATCTCCGAATAAATAATATGAAGTTAGAAAGAGTAGAGGTTATAAAATATTTGGGAGTCCTCGTAGATCAAAATTTGAATTTCAAAGGCTACTTTGATTATATTAACTCGAAAATGGCGAGGAAAATATTTCTTTTGACCCAAAACAGGGCTATGAGGGTGATATTAAAATGAAGAAGATATACACCAGTGAAAACAATGTTAAGAATTTTGAATATTATGAGTGTAAAACAAAGGGTTATGTTTCGTACTTTAGAGCATATATAAGCTTGAACACCATATGTGGTTCCCGAGTAACTGACTGACGGAATTAGTAGCGTAGGGGATCATCATAATATGCGACAAGAAATAAAAAAATGTGTATATCCAAAAATGTAATTTAACAAGTACAATAACTGGTATTAATTATGAAGGTTTCAAGAAATATAATGAATTACCGTTGAATATTAAAGTGTGCCAAAATCACAGATTATTCAGAAGAAGCTTGTGAGAATATGTTTTGTTAAGATATTGAATTAGAATTGAGTATCGTTAATGCATAAATTATAGATTTGTAATAGCCATGCTAAATAAAGTTGTATTATTATTATTATTTCAGAATTTTGGATCATAATAGCACCGTGTTTTGTCTGAAACATTTTCGGATCAAGAAAATCGCACACAATATTCAATGGAGTTCGGAAACCAATCTATGAGGATCTAGCGGACTTGAATAAAGTTTGACAACTACAAATCAGGCATTGTTTGTATAAATCTGTCAAAATTTCATTGTTGAACATGATAAATATGCACACGAGTACAAACTTCAACTCTGATCCCGAATGATAGTCCTCCAAAAACGAATGATTCAGTAACATTTCTTGTACAAGTTCTTCAGTACCCTTTTTCATGATTTCATTGTCATTTATAAATAAATAGCAAATGTATATTGATGCATCATTGAAACAAGGCTCATTTTCAGAAATAACGAAACAATATTCATGAAATGTTAGGTACTGGATGGACTACCTACTGGAAGTGACCCCTTTGAAGTTATTCTTTTTTTCCGATAGACATACTGCTAATCTGAAAAACTAATAGAGCTTAATCATTTCTGCTTTTTTCTTGTCTATTGACACATTTATCAACTAGACCCTGTACACTTTTCACATTATGCAAACATCAATACTAAAATTTTCCGTTTTAAATACATCATTTGTTTTTCACATTGATCTCATCCACGGAGCAGGGTTTTGTGGCCGAAAGATCACCCGATATATCTTTCGTACTTCTGGGTAGTACTACATGATGATCGTCCTGCAGGCGATCGGACATGTACATGTACATGTACACAATTCGGAACAAATGAGTTGGCTTTTTTTGTTTAACACTTTTTGGTGGCAAAGAATATTATGTATAAATCTTAAAGTGCCTCGAACAAATTTTTGGATTTTTCGAAAAATAACCCACTAAAATGGCCTGCCGAAATTTTCTATTTTTTTATATTCAATTCAAACATATCAAACTCAGAATGCTACAAATTTCTTTTCGAATTGTAATTTGGAAAATATGGGGCTTGGCAAATACATATCTACAACTTTGTAGCTAGGCGTGGACCATATATTTAGATAACACATATAATGTATTCAACAAATTCTCGTGGTATCTCACATACCTGTCCAAAAATGTTACTGAGCTCTGAGAATATCATTGGTAATTTTTGACGATAAATTTTTAACGTCCTCACATCAATAAAAAGTATCTTCTTATAATGTCAACTGTTTCGCGAAATTCCAGATGGAACATTGTTAAAATGTGTCGTATAATTCGAAACTCCCCATTGAATTTCACAAAATTATTCACTACTGAGAAAATTTTCGTGGAATTAAATCATGGGTTCTGAATAATACTACACACATTGAACGTTTCGATCATACATTTCAATTTGGACCTTCCCAATTAATTGAATATGCAAAAATAGTAACTTTGCAACAACTTTCTGATTTTAATACTCCTATATATCACAAATTTTTTGTACAAAAATAACACACGAAGACCAGAGAAAGTGTTTTTATGAAACTGAAGATATGTATGGAAGTAAAGGCTGTTTTTTTAGAGGTATAGAATTTTAAGTTGGCATTGCTGTTGAAGGCGGCGACCGATTTAACAGCTGAGAAGTGATTATTCTCAGTTCGGTTTGGCAATTCATCATGAATAGACTCACGCCTGAACAACGCTTGCAAATAGTGCACTTTGGCCTCAAAACGATATTGCCGCCGTTCCCGATTTTCATAAGCGAATTTTGTTTAGCGATGAAGCGCACTTCTGGTTGAATGGCTACGTCAACAAACAAAACTGCCGCATTTGGAGTGAAGATAATCCTCAAGTGTATGTTAAAACACCGTTACATCCAGAAAAACTGACTGTTTGGTGCGCTTTATGCGCTGGTGGAACCATTGGTCAGCACTTCTTCAAAAACGATGATGGCCAGAACGTTAAAGTCAATTGTGATCTGTATAGAGCCATGAATACTAACTTTTTCATTCCTGAATTGAACAACCATGATGTCCAGGAGCTGTGGTTTCAACAAGACGGCGCAACATGTCACACAGCTCGTGCCACAATCGATTTATTGAAAGACACGTTTGGTGACCGCCTAATTTCACGTTTTGGGCCTGTGCATTGGCCTCCAAGATCTTGTGATTCAACGCCGCTAGACTACTTTCTGTAAGGCTATGTAAAGTCATTGGTCTATGCGGATAAGCCACAAACGCTTGACCATTTGGAAGACAATATTTGCCGTGTTATTGCCGATATATGGCCACAAATGTTGGAAAAAGTGGACGTTCAGATTGGAGTACATCTGAGCCAGCTGTGGCAGTCATATGCCAGAAATCATATTTGAAATGTAATGCCACAATCCTTCGAATAGAAAAAATTCTTGTCAATCGAATGATCCATCGTTGTTTTATTGCAATTTAAAGTTCTATACCTCTAAAGAACACGTACATGAGTACATATATGTGCATAAGACTATAGATATAGTTTTTGTACTAGTGGCACAGAGTTTTTAATTGGAGAAATTAGTTTCAATTAGTAATTGAAACGTTCTAGAAAATTCATATTTTTCATAAAATTGTTGGATACTTGGGTCATAAATGCTCATTATCACATTTCAAGGAAAAAGGAGAATATTACAGTTCGTTTTATATTTCTCATGATATACCCATTAATTCAGATTTGTAGCACTTTTGATTACACAACGTGGAGAAACGTGACCTCACGTAGATCGCTTTCGGGAAAATAATGGTGCAGTACCAAGAAAATGAAGTTCTTCACCATCTTTCTCACTTTAATTCTTACCAGCTCACAATTGCTTTTTTCAGTGTTATGTGTCATCATCTTCTTCTGAATAGTGGGTGTTCCGTACATTCAAATTAATATTGGCTAATTTCCAATCGTTGTATCAATTCGTAATATCCAGTTGTTATCAGAAGAAGTTATTATTCGGTATTGAGAAAGATCCTGAATAAACATACCATTGTTTTGAAAAGACTGGTCATCAATTGAAGTGAGAAGGTGTATTTTGAACTTCACATATCTTGACAGATATATTAAATTTAGTTGAGTGTTTAATGAGTTTATAATTGGATACACAAAAAATTGAGAATTCTTTCTTATACAATAATTACCTGAAGTTATTCACGGAAAACATTTTCATTATCTACCAGATAATGAAAACAGAATACTTCAATCAATTTCAATGCTTTATATCTCATTTGAAGAACGTAGTATATCAAATATTTGGTTTTATTCAAATGAGGTGAAGCAAAAGGTGAGATGGTTGCGTTTTTTGAGTACTAGGATTACATTCGTATGTAAATCCAGTTTTTTGCAATGTTGCTCTATTTTCCGAATATTCAATTATTGCCTATATTCTGATAGACACAATATGAATCTTGCAAGTGAGATTTCTGGAAGGTATGGAATGAAAATTAATAATTTTATATACAACAGCTTGAACTGAATCACTGTCTCCAATTTTAGTGGTTGTCCACTGCATTTCTCCAGTAGGAATGTGATATCTTGAGGGAATATGAGTTGTTATACATGTTGCATGGACTACATAAGTGTATATATATATATATATATATATATATATATATATATATATATATATATATATATATATATATATATATATATATATATATATATATATATATATATATATATATATATATATATATATATATATATATATATATATATATATATATATATATATATATATATATATATATATATATATATATATATATATATATATATATATATATATATATATATATATATATATATATATATATATATATATATATATATATATATATATATATATATATATATATATATATATATATATATATATATATATATATATATATATATATATATATATATATATAAGAAGATGAACACTAGAACATTCATTTGAAAAATTCAAATTAATCACGAGAATGTTATAGTAGAGCTAAATATGTGAACGTGTTCGATGTGATGTCTCCATTATCCATCAAGGGATAAATGTTAGAGAAATATTTAAATCGATGCCACACCTGATGGAAGTGCGAGACATATATGTTTCTTTATGCAAGGAACTCGTCAGTCGTACCTCGTCCATCGAAGTGAGTTTCGAACTTACAGTTCTAGATTGATCCTTCGAACCGGTAGAACCAATTTCGAATCGATTCCGAACCAGTCCCAGTTTATCCGCGAACACAGAACTGTAACTAAAAGTTCGGAACTGGGAGATCCGCGAACGCCAAAATTCAAACTGCGCATGCAAATAGTTCTGAATCGGTTCAGAATCCTTACCGCGAACTATTGTAAAATATTGCATTTCATTTTCAATTGCAGCAATTCTCCGAATATCCCCGACCCGGACTGATAATACGTAACATGGTTCAGCTTCCAGCAGCCATGGTACACTATCGAAGGGACGAGTAATTAAACTTATGGTAACAGACTTGAACGTTCAAAAAAAAATAATATGTTTATTATAAAAATATGAAAATATAATGTTTTTATTTATTCGAACTCTTTGCTGAATAACACATTAAGCAAATAAACATTCACATCTTTATATGTGAAAATTATGCATAAACAACGAATAATTGTTTTTAAAGTTATTCAATCTTGGTCAACTATTATTTCCTTTTTCTACTAAATTGTATAAAAAAAATTTACTATCAATAAAATTGAACAGTAAATAATTTTAGTCAAAAACTGCTTTTAATCACTCTAAATTTTCTGTTGAAATTTTTTGTGCGAATTACAGAATATTCGCGCAAAAGTTTTTTTATAAAAATTCGAAACAGGTTAAAACTGGTTTTCTGGAAAAATTACTATTCCAAAACCGCTTTTCTGAAATGTCGGTTTTTGTATAAACCCTATTGGGTACATTTGAACTTCTACATTACTTTTCTCACTCAGGGTACATTCAATAAAATATAATGAATTTATTATTTTCATACTGTCACCTCACTTCATTCGATTTTCTTCATCACCTTTAACATGCATTGTACATTCTGAAAATTACGATATTTGAATTTATTTTGAAACTTATTTGACCTATTTTCTCAAATGAAATCAAATAGATTTCGGTTAACTGGATATAAAGAAAACATTGTGATTATTAGTATTTATTGAAAATTTGTTAATTCATTCGGGAAATCAGGTGTCACACACTAAATTAAATACACAACCATATAATTTTCCGATATAACGATGTAAAGGAAATTGAAGGAACCATTAAATTATAATTATATATCGACGCAGTTCAATTGCGACGTGAAAATCATAAATTCATTGTTTCTATGAACACATTGAATCATTTATGCAATTTCCAGTCATTGTAGTAGAAAATTCATTATACTTATTTATATACAAATATTGATTCATGTATTCATTTGAATTACAGGAACGGAAACAATTCCATTATTCAATAGGTTTGTTGAACACAGATTACGAGTGCAATTACATGACGATCAGAAATTTCATTTGGAATATTCAGAATGTAGCCAGTAATTAAAAGTGATTAATTAATAATTAATAATTAAAATCGAAAAAGTTTTCAGTTGAAACTTTGTGAAATATCACAAAAGATGAATTGAAGAGTAATTTTAAGTATAAGACTGAATATCAAACCGAATTTTATTGATGAGTCTTCAAATATTTCATGAATAGGCTCTTTGACAATGCGAAAAATAAAGTGTCAATTACTGTTAACAGTATATATTAAGAGTTAAAAAATGATTATTTATTAACGTAAGTTGAAAATAATGATTAATTTATTTAAAAATCTATAAATAAAAACAGCAATTTTTAAACGTTTATCACGTGACACAAAACGCTCCTGATTGGTCGAGTTTATCATGACGTCACCTGCTTGTAAACTTCGTAGTTTCGTACATAACCTAGTTGTGTTGCGCCTAGTTGTGGTAGATTAAATCTCCGTTATAATAAGGTTTTTCACCTTTTTGCACTATTTTACAAGTACCTACTTTTAACCATGGACAACGATTTTGTAAAAGCAGACAGCAGAAACCTGCCCCAAGTCGACGCAATCATGGTCGGATTGTTTTTCAAAAATAATCCCGACTTTTATGCTTCGGAGCTAAAAAATGTAAAAACAGCAAAGTAAGTATAATTACACTGTACTAATAACTTAAATTATATCATAAGAAAGTGAAATAATGATCAACTTCCACAAGAACTTATATAGGTTATAAATAATTGTTAAGTTTGTTTGGCACAATTTCGTGAACATAAACGATAATTCATAGGACTCATAGGACTCTGTAGCTACAAATTTTTACAAATATTATGGAAAACAGCAGAAATATTCGAAGTGAGTTGCAAGAGTCATTCTGATAAGAACATTAGAGGAATTATAACCTCAATTCAATAACGAAAATATTAACGTTCGGAATGTAATTAATTATTACAAAATATAAATATTATGTTTACTTACATCGAAATGGTCTTCACAAAAGAAAATATTTGTTCTATTCGCTATGTCATTATGATCCCTGCGAGAAAGTTGCAACCACTTTCGGCGCTTTTTGACATTCCTTGGAACACTTACAAATAGTTTTTCCGGAGTTTTTAACGATGTGTTTGTACATTTAGAAACTGCACACCATTTGTAACTCATTTTTTGTTACATAAGTCACTGATAAAATGTAAATCCAATCGCACTTTCGTTTTTTGTTTATAACAAACAAATAGGCCAGCTGTCACAGATAATACCAAAGATCACTACGTTTACAGTCAAGTGACGTCACCGACCGCCATATTGTCAAAGTAGCGTTTTGGCACACTAGGTGAATATTGAATATTTAATTCGATATTTTTCAGCTAATATATACTAGAAATAAAAAAAACAACTTTTACTGGGTTCATCAGACTCTACTACTTAATATAAAATGGATTTTAAAAACCTGTCAAATAGCCTATTACACTATGAGGAAGGATCTCAAATATGAATTTCGTTTTTCATATATCTAAATCTAGGGGCACAGTGCCCCCGGCAATTCGAGCGAAAAATCTGCAAGACCTTGCTATACTTTTCTCGAAGCATTTCAGGTAATTTGCCCCCTTTATATGGAGGCAACTTCGACCCCTTATAGTTCCGTTGTAGACAAAGCTAGAACTCTGAACGCAGTAACTGAGCAGTTATTGTATAGACACGGTATTTTCAAATTTCATTCAATTTGAAAAAGTAGTTCAAGAATTATAACTAGTCAAAATTTCTTAATTTTGTACGCAGTGACTGAGTCATTCATCATCAAAACTATTGCCTTCTGGTTTTCTAGAAACACTAACTGCATAAATAATGTAATACCATATATTTCACAGGATTACAAAGTTGCATATGCATTGAATAAATCTGTGTATCCGTATATGTATAAAATATTGATTGAAAAAATGAGATGCACTACAGAAAACTTGTAAAAAAACCAACTGGTATCTTTTTTCTTTAATTCAGTGGACCTACAGTTTATCACCGGTTCCGAACAGCCAGTGGGCTTTATGTCAGTGCATATTATCCAAAAATTATTATTGTTAAACATCTTAAATCATAGACAATCACGCACACCCATGCCTTCATTGAGTCTCGAACTCGAATCCTACGTACCATAGTCGGATTTCCCGACTGTGCTACGGAGCTCTTTGGCAACTTAGTTCTTCTACTATACGAAGTTGTGAGATCTATGTAATACCAAGTCGATTGATTTATTCAGTCCCTACTTAAGCTACCTTCTGTCTTAAGTTTTCAACTAATAAGCTGTCGTAACAACATCTAAGAGTGACCATATCAGTATTAAAAATCTATTATGTTTTGAAAAAGATATATTGACTTGACCATAGCATGAAAACATAAAGTCAATCTATTCTATTTAAGGCATGAGAGAATTTCAAAGCTGGTATGGTCAATATTAGATGTTGTTAGGTTAACTTATTACGTAATAAGTCAAGACCGAAGGTCTCTTGAAAAGACACTTGTAGGGAATTGTCATTGTAATTCGATGGAAGAAAACACATAGTGTATGCTGTTGCAAACAGAATAGTGTCGCTATTCTGTGATCACTTTGAGGCACTCACCATCAACTGTCAACATATAAAAGGTCTACCAACATACAATCTCTCTCCTCTCTCAGAGCTTTTCTCTGACTGTCATTTCTATGTTCAACAATAAGTCACACTCACTTCCAGCGAGTAACAGCAATGACAACCACGTGTTCAATAGTTCGTTACTTAAATAATCTTAAATATAAATTCTCAATACAAGTGTCGTTTAACATTTCCACACATAGAATAACATAACAACAGCTGTAGACTGAATAAATCAACCGACTTGGTATTAAAACCTCAAAACTTTTAACGGTAGAAAAAAAGGGATGAGCGATTTGGTTTCTTCACATGTTTTGTTTTTAATTGCATTTTAATATTTTTTCAGTGTTTCAATATATAGGTACCACATACCGAATGAATTTACATGATATTTGGCAGAATATTCATTGGCGAAACTCTCAGAAACTCACACAACACACACACACACACACATATATATATATATATATATATATATATATATATATATATATATATATATATATATATATATATATATATATATATATATATATATATATATATATATATATATATATATATATATATATATATATATAAGAGAGTGAACAAGAACATTCATTCGAAAAATTCAAATTAACCAAAAGAATGTTATACTAGAGCTGGATATGTGAAGGTGTATGATGTGACGTCTCCATTATCCTATGAAGGTTAGAGAAATATTGAAATCAATGCCACACCTGACAGAAGTGCGAGACATATGTTTCGTTCTGCAAGGAACTCGTCAGTCGCACCACGTTCATCGAAGTGAGGCAACGATTTCAATCCGCAAGCATCTTCTTGTGACTCCAAGTGGAATTCCGTAGAGTAATGAATACTCCACAATTCCATCTATAGGAATCAGTAGAAAATTTCTCTCAGATTACAGACACAGCAAGCATCGAACTTACACATATCTACTACACTCGTAGGTATTTACTAAATTGCAATGTCTATTTGACAAATATCATCATACGATGTTTTCAAATGTCAATAGGTTGCGTTAATACTCGTAGTACGCTCGCGGTTCTTCCCGTATTTCAGGGACCTATTCGGCGATATTTTTAAGGAAATGAAATTTTTGTGCTAATGGCACTGAATCAAATATTTAAGAAAATAAACACTAGAATATTCATTCGAAAAATTCAAATTAACCGAAACAATGGTATAGTAGAGCTCGATATGTGAACGTGTACGATATGATGTTTGGTGTGTCTGTAATCTGAGAGATGTTTCTACTGATTCCTATAGATGGAATTGTGGAGTATTCATTAATTTACGGAATTCCACTTGGCGTCACTAGAAGATGCTAGGGGAATTGAAATCGTTGCCTCACTTCGATGAGGTTCCTTGCAGAACGAAACATGTCTCGCACTTCCATCAGGTGTGGCATCGATTTCAATATTTCGCTAACATTTATCCCTTGAAGGATGATGAAGATTCGTACACGTTCACATATCTAGTTCTACTATAACATTCTTTCGGTTAATTCGAAATTTTTCGAATGAATGTTTCAGTGTTCATTATCTTAAATATTTCATTCAGTGCCATAAGCACAAAAACTTCATTTCCTCATATATATATATATATATATATATATATATATATATATATATATATATATATATATATATATATATATATATATATATATATATATATATATATATATATATATATATATATATATATATATATATATATATATATATATATATATATATATATATATATATATATATATATATATATATATATATATATATATATATGATGAATTTAACATTAAGAGGCCATTTGTAATGAAAAAACCTATATTTTTGTAGAATATCACAACTTGTCAAAATTGAAGTGGCAAAAAAGCCAAGTTGATTTTTTAAGAAGAAATATCTCAACGAATGCAATCATTCATTAGATTCGACAAAGTTGTGATATAGGTACAGCGAAACGTCAACAAAAATGGAGATTTTGCATTAGGTACCAAAATAGCTTGCTATTGCTAAAAACATCATATAAAATTCGAGGAGAATTTTGAGGTTCATCATCGTTTTTCATATTTTATCCAACATGATAGCAAAACAATGGACTTTTTATATCAACCATTATCTGATTTTTTTTCAAGAATTTCATCGCTCCAATAAAGAATAATATTGAAAGAATTGCAAATGTATCCATCAAAATGGATTGCGTAGTTTCAGGGCTAAGCTGAAACTTATGTAAACAAAGATTGTGTTTACCTTTCTCATAACTGTTCATATCTCATAAATTTTCCGAAATGTTCGGATTATTACACAACTAAAAGCAGTATACGTTGAAATATCTCCTGTTTCTGTCGAAGATTCTTTCCATTCTCTCACAAAATTAATTCATTGTGCCAAAGCATTTTTTATGAAGCGTGACTTCAGAACGAGCTTTGGATGGGCTTTCAACTCTGGCCTTCCCGTAACCTCTTTCCGCTGTATGAAAAGTCAAGGATGCTGACAGGGCAAATCTGTCGGTCGAATAATTGCCTTACGATCTGTAAAGTGAAGCAAGAGAAAGGCCAGGATGTCAATATCTCTTGACTTTGCACGCTGTTACGGCATGAATTTGTCGGATTCATTTTATATTCGCTGAATTTCATTCACTTTAACTTTAAAAGATTTTCCTCCGTTTTCCCGTCGGTACATGTCGAATTTTCTACCAGGAGGAATACAATAACAGTGCTACTTTCTCTCCAGGATTATGAATTATGCAGAAGGGATGAAAAAATATAGAAATCAGTTTCTCGGTCCAAAGGCCGATATTTCTTTCTGAGATGGAATCTGAAGACAAGAGACAGAATTTACGGCAAGCTGTACACATACATAAGCAATAGGCATCTTAACTGTAAAAGCAATATTTTCAACCGTTGAAATAAAAATAAATATATAGTTAATTATGAATTCTGTATGGTACCTACTTGATGAAAATATTTTCTTTTCAGAAAAATATGTCAACATCTGAGAATAAATTACAAAACAATTTGGAACAATTGAAACATAATCTAATAGAAACTTCAATATCTTGAAACGGTTAATGAATATGTATTGCAAGTACTGAAATTCACTGCAAACATTCAATGAAGAATTATGAGAATGCTTTCATACCCTGTGAACCATAATGTCATCAACTTACAAAATCGTACTGAACACTCAATTTTATTGAATATATGAATATTTACTCACTAAGAGCCTAATAACAATAATCATATGAGAGAAAAAATTATTTTCAATAGCAACAATAATCTTCAACTGAAATTTCCTGAGAAATTACCGAAAAAAATAATCTATTGACAATTAGGAGTGCTATAAGTGTTTACGGAATTCGAATATTTCAATTTCTCTTTCGAATTCGTTCACTTCATTTACCCTCAGAATGAAAGTGATACCAATATATATGTTTGGAATAAAATTATTTCATAAATGAATAATAAAGTTGGAATTGTCAGGTGGATAATATATATATATATATATATATATATATATATATATATATATATATATATATATATATATATATATATATATATAATGAAAATCAATAAGTGAAGATACAAAAAACTAATTTGATTTCTCTATAAAATAAGTTTGACATTTTTTATCTATAGTAATTCATAAATTCAATTATTTATTAGTTTTGACAAAGTTGTGATATACAACGAAACGTCGACAAAAATAAAGTTTTCCATATTAAAAGAAGCCTGTTATGGCTAAAATATTAATATATATATATATATATATATATATATATATATATATATATATATATATATATATATATATATATATATATATATATATATATATATATATATATATATATATATATATATATATATATATATATATATATATATATATATATATATATATATATATATATATATATATATATATATATATATATATATATATATATATATATATATATATATAGCTGTCAACGGAGAAGCGAAGACACGTTTTACTGAGACCTTTGTTCACATTACAATTGTTTGTTATTTTACAATTACAAGGTGGGAGGTTATAAGGCCTCGCTACCTTCTTCAGTTCTCTGCGACTTGCTTATATTTTTACAGCAAAAATCTTTTGAATCATAATCTAAAGATGCGACTGTAGCCGACTCAAACTCACGTACCATTCGGTTGAATGTCAAGATTAACTACAAAATCAGAACGTAGTACATTTATATCTCGAACGCTACGTTATGTTTTTGTAGTGAGTCTTGATAATGATCTAACCGCTCGAAACATGTTGACTCTACGTTGTAATATTATTTTATTTTTCAATTTATTTGTGAAACAGTTAGCCAAGAGTTTGATTCAAATTTTCATTTAATCATGTTTCACCAAGAGATAAGCAAGAATTCAATCTCAGTTATAAAATACTTGGGTACAACTTTGGATTCGAATTTTAAATTTCACGTACATGCAGATTTTATAAACAGAAAATTCTCAAACAAATTAGGATTCATATCACGAATAGGTAAATCTTTGTCTATGAATGCAGAGTTGTTACTCTATTAAGCCATAGCACTTCCCCAATTACAATTATTTTGTTCCTTATTGTTTAATTGTTCTCAATATAAAATAAGTCGATTGGAAAATATACAAAAAGAGCTATGTAATGTATATTAAAATGTAATAGATGTACACCTATCCAATCCATGTTTAATGTGTTAAGTATGTTATCTGTTAGCCAGAGAGTTTTGGTTAATGTGCAATTGTTCTTTCTTAAAATGAAGAGAAGTATGTTATCAACTTACATTAGTTGTAGATTTCGACTATTCAATTTAATTATATATATATATATATATATATATATATATATATATTATATATATATAATTATACCACGAAATACAACGCAGACTATATTCTAGGAAAATGTTACACTACACAAAGGCTAAACTCTATTTTGTAGTTTGTAAAAGTTTGATTGAGTTTATTGGACTTTCTACCGATATAAAAAACTGTGACAGTTAGAAAGACATTTCAATTAAATCAGGTTTTGTTACTACTAGTACTACAAATTAGTGTTTATCATGTGATATTTAGTATATATTATGTTATTTACATACTTTACTTTTCATTATTGTAATTAACTTCTAATCATTAAATATTTTAATATGATGTAGCAATTATGCTTATTTAATACATTATTATTATTTTTGTAGATTGATCAATATTACGGATTGTTGGAACTTTTACTTGGTGCAAAAGAGAATCGAGGATATTACCATTAGTCAGAGTGAGTTGAAGTGAGCTATTATATCTTCACATAATCAAATAGCGTAAGACCTTCTCCAAATCTTGATATCCTATAGACTATTAATCAAATAAAAATAATTTGATAGCATCATTTGAAATCAGTAATCCCAACAAATTTCAGATTGTGATTTGTTAATCATTACACAACAATTCAGACTTTCAAAACGTTTTGAGTAGATATGTGAAGCAGTACAAGAACCGAATTCCTCATTTTAGCTGGTAAAATTCACTCTTGTCATTGTTTTTATTACTTTCAGAATTTAATTCATTGAAAAATGAATTTTATAATTTTGATAGTAATTTTGATATATGAAGGTACCTTTTTACAAGATTGATTTGAGGTATCTAACAGTTATATTCGAATATTAAATTAAATAAAACTTTTGGCTTAATGTTTCACGATTTATTTAACAATATGAATAGTCAACATGTTTCGAGCATTAGCTCATTTTCAAGACTGAAAAAAACTTTCAAGAGTCTGGAAAATGAACTAACGCTCGAAACATGTTGACTATTCATATTGTTAAATAAATCGTGAAACATTATGCCAGGAGTTTAATTTATTTCAATATTCAATTATGTTTGACCAAGAGTTGAGCGAGAATTCAATCCCAGTAACTAACAGTTATAGTAATCGAAACCTTAATTTCACAAATATTTTCAAAATTTGAAATTTGTTTGATATAACTCCTTGAAAAAAGGATGTGATTTACGAACATTTCAAGAATGACCGCTATAAGTGCAATTTAATTTGGTTATGAATAATATATTATTCACCATAGTTTAAGTGAAAAACCAGCTTCCAAATTAAGGAAATATCTGTATTGATCATATATGTTTCAGTTAAAATTTGTTCTTTACTTGATTAAAAAATATACAAATTGTTATATTTTTTTATGAATCGATTTTCAGTAAGGAGTTCTTACAGGCTGTGTGATAAAATTGGATAAAATTTAATTCTTAATGATGTTTAACATAAAGAAATTAAATTTAATTTCGATCCACTTTATCGAAATCATAATGATCCTTATTCACAATTTAGTGTTGTATTAAATGTTTAAATGGAAATAATAAAACTTTAAAGAATATTTTCAAGCGTCAGATACCTACTCAAAATATTTTGTTAGTTCTAAAAGAAGAGCAAAATCTCCAATTACGTCAAATTTTCTCAAAATGCTTCAATTAATTGAACACCTGTTAGTACATGAACGAAATGAAAGAAAAGCGTATAATTCTCGAAAAACATGCATGAACAAATCCAGCAACTCACTTAAGCCACGAAAGCAAATTCATCGAACCGAAAAGTTTTTAGAATATTAGAATGTGTAGAAACATTATCAAAAGTTACGAACTATGCGGCAAAGTGTAACACGCGCATAAGCACAAACATTTATTAACACGGAGACACCGAATTAACTGAGAAGTTGTACCCCCGAAAAGCTGGTGTAACAGCTTCATTGATGCGATAAACAGCTGCTAGACGCCTTGAATAAACTATGAGATACTGACTCACGTTCCCGCCGAGATTTCCTATAACTTCGATGCTCGACAACGTGAAATGCTTTTCGTCACGCGAGTTTATAGAATAAACGTGCGAAAATTCAGGAATAGAGGTTAATTATTCAGGAGGGGCCGCTTCGAATGTGAAATATGATTTCCGGAAATTGAATGATGTGAAAATTCGTTCTTCTTGGAAATTGTTGTTTTTTGAATTTGTTTTTCGGTGAAGTATGCAGAGACGTTTTCGGTTATGTGTCCCATTGTCCCCGTGACGCGAAAATATCCCTTTCTTCGAAATGGTGTGTTTTTTTGTGGAAATTTTTCGCGAGCATTGACAAATTTCCCCAATTATCGAAAAAACTTTTTCAAAATCACGCATGTCAATTGAGGCTTTTTTGGACCAATCTTTATAGGCAGTTGAAGCTGCAATAAAAATCAGGCAACTAAATGAAAATTTGGTTGAGAAACAGATCAAATAGTTGCTTCCTCTTACAGCTGGTAGTTTATTAGCGGAATGGAAAGTCGATGGTACTTGTGCAGATGGAGAATGTGTAGAAGGTACGGGTATAGAATGTTATGAAACAAGCGGCGGATATGGATAGACTTTCGGAAACATCAGAAAATTCGATTGAAAATGGGATATGTTGATTTTTATGAAGGCTTGGAAACAATAGGCGAATCTTCATCAATTTGTAACTATATTACGATGCGAGAAACAACTGAATGCGACGATCAAAGAGTTTTTACGAAAGCTGGATGCGTGTAATAATGAACAAATTATGATGGAAAAACCTGTAAAAAGCGAAAAATCCCAGTTACATACTCCAGTTTTTGATGCAATTGTTCATCAACATTTCAATCCTATATGAGGATTGATATTCATCGAAATTTTCACAAGTTTGTTGAACAATTTTTGAAATTTCTATTTCTTATGTATTTATTTGCAAATATCAATTTTCAATATCTCAAATTGTTGAAAAAATCTAAGAAGAATCATTCTAACGAACAACTGAATAAAAATTTCTAAAATAGCATCTAAAACGGTGCCACAATAGATGAGCCTTCAAAATTGTTTACAAAACATTTCCATGGAATCACTTAGGGACATGTGAGAAATGCCGAGAGAAGATGAATTGAATTTATTGAAATCCTCTGAGCTTTATACAAAGTGTGTTGATGGGAAAAAGTTGGTTGTTACTTTAAACTCAAAGAAAGCTTTCTCAACTTTACCATGAACAAATGTTCAAGTTATGCAAATATTCGGGTAACATGAAAAAGTGGAAATCACAAATGAAATTATCTGAATAAACGTAAACAGTGGGTTGAGAGTGTCTCTACGTTTAAGAAACGTATACCAGCGTCTATAAAATCAACAAAACTTATTCGGGACTAAAATATCAAAAAAGAAGACAGTTCGAGTCTTCTCGAATAATAGGACAGCAGTAAGATTGTTTGCCCAATTTCCATTGTTTTTATGTTCTGGTGTTTCCGACGTTTCGGCAAGCCGTACGCCTACTGTTCTCATGGTAATGGTCCTCAGGAGGACCGGTTGAAATTAAATACCCATACAAGCATATCAACTGGTACCACGACTCTTGTGATATTTATTGTTTCCCTTCGAGGTACTTTTTCAAAGTTGTATTAATTTTTGCAATGAATATCAATAATTATAATTTATACATATAATCATTTATGTTTATATTTTTAATTTAGGTATAATTGGTACAAACTCTTTTATATAAATAAGGTGTTTGAATGGACCACTAAAAATCCTCCACAATGATCTTGTCACGAGGAAGCAATCTGAATGATCGAGAGAGTTAATCTCTCGGAGCTCACTTGATCACTTCACGGATAGATGTTCTCCTCATCTTGAAGATAGGGCTGCTGGAAGATTTCCTTGAAAGGATGAAACAATTGTATTGTATTTCCATTCAACAAGTTCGATAATTTTCGTAATGCACCTAATATTCTTTCTCGAAAGTTATAAGATGTGTTTCTGTCGACAAATGTTAATTTGTTAACAGCTCTCTTAAAGTTTAATTTCAAATATTTCGATTGAAAATCCCAGTATTGTCTAATTATGGGGAAATCTTGAATTTGAAAACCTTATTTATATAAAAGAAATCGACTACAAGAAAAAGAATTCTGTAGTTATCGTGCTCGAATCATCGCACTTGTAAATATTCGATATTCAAAGTATACCATAACTTTTTTTCGATAATTTTTTGACAAATTATTCAGAAGAACATGAGATGTCTCCATTATCATTCTAGGGATGAATATTAGTGAATATTTCGAATAATTCGTCGAAAAATTGTCGAAAGATAGTTATAGTGTACTTTCAAACTATTTAAACTATGTACTATTATATATATATATATATATATATATATATATATATATATATATATATATATATATATATATATATATATATATATATATATATATAACCATACATACGGATCATATTATATATTTAATAAATATTTATATGTATATTTGGAATCGAATTTACATCATATAAATTTTCAACCTATATGATATATATATATAGGTCTCAATATATATATATATATATATATATATATAATATATATATATATATATATATATATATATATATATATATATATATATATATATATATATATATTCAGTGTTTAATTGGGATTGCAATCTAGGACAGGAAAATCAGTTGCCTCTTCAGTATTTTCCAATTTTCCAAGCTTTCGTAAATGTTTATTTTCTTCTTCAGGACTAAAATAGTACAATACTAACATTTCATATTACAAGGCACTATCGAAAATTTTTCTTACAGTTACTGTGAAGTTGATCCTAAAGTACATTTGTTTTTGAATTTTGAAAATAAGTACAAATGTTCCCAAATGTATTGGTGTCGAATATTACAGCATTCTACGTGTTGGGTAGTAGAAGGAAGCAACGACTTACGACACTAACTGTATTTCTCAATTTCCCGTTTCAAGTGGAATGTTTCCAGATGTTTGGGGCCATTTAAGTATTACGTAAGCAGATTTATTACAATTATTTACCCCCCCTTCCCCCTTGTCAGCAAAAGTAAGCAAACTGCTTACCCCCTCCCTCCCATGCTTACGTAAATATTTTTAATTTATGAGCAGAAGTTATAATTCTAAAGATAATAAAATGGTTTTTTATAGAGATTAGATTTTACTGATGCGGTATTCAACATAGAGTAAGGTACAAAAATATTATAATATTAAGTAATATTACGAACATAAAAACTTACTTAAAATTGTTTACACATATTTATTGAAATTAATAGTCCTCAGACCATGATACCCGAATCCATGATTCTTTTTTCGATGACATTGGATGTTAACTGCTCAGCGTTGTGAGTCTGCTCACTTTCATCCAATATTGGAATGTCTACGTCATTTTCATGGAGTCATCAACATCATCGTGCTCTAAATTTTGAATAATGCACATCAGTTCACCAGCACGACGACCATCGACTCTTACGGGTCTAACTTTCCTGTCATTGTGCGTGTTCACTTATTACTCAAGGTAATTAAAACATATGAATTATTTGAGGAAATCCCGGAAAATGCGTTTAAGTTTTCAAGCAAAAGCAAGGTGAGGGTTGCCATATTTCCAAGGGCGTTGCTTAAACTGCACGACGTTGGGCGGAGTTTTGTGACTAACGAGAGAGAATGAATTTTTTTGTGTATTTGGGGTGCATTTTTCGGTAAATACGATATCAGTATATGAGCCATTAATCAGAAGAACCCATGAGATTTATATATATGTTGTTTAAATTATCAGTATCAGATTTTTATCGTGTCGTGCAGTTTAAGAAACGCCTTTGTAAACATCTGCAAACATTCCACTTGAAAAGGGGAATTGAGAAATACAGTTATTGGCGTTGCTTCTTTCAACTACCTAACACGTAGAATGCAGAAATATTCGAACCCAATGCATTTGGGAACATTTTTACTCATTTTCAAAATTCGAAAAACAAATGTACTTTCGGACTAACTTCATAGTAATTGTAACAAAAATTTTCGATAGTGCCTTGTTATATAAACTGTTAATATGGTACTATTTTAGCCCTGAAAAAGAAAATGAACATTTTCGAAAGCTTGGAAATTACTAAAGAGGTAACTGATTTTCCTGTCCTAGACTGCAATCCGAATTGAACACTGAAAATACATATCTACAGCTGTGAAACATTGAACTATATATATATATATATATATATATATATATATATATATATATATATATATATATATATATATATATATATATATATATATATATATATATATATATATATATATATATATATATATATATATATATATAAAAATAAGTCGGGTTTTCCTTCCCGACGCTATAACTCCAGAACGCACGTACCGATTTCCACGGTTTTGCATTCGTTGGAAAGGTCTCGGGCTCCGTGAGGTTTATAGCGAAAAAAATTCATGAAAAATTTCAACAGAAAAGCGAAAAAATAATTTTTCATACAGCACATACATACAGCGCCATCTCTGATACATAGCATGTACTACAAACCAATATTTTAAGTAGATGGCGCCGGTGCGTGATACATTGTTTGACAGCTACTCATTGTCAGCATACATCTGGAATTGCGGCGACTCTTCTAGATGGCGGTCGTACTGCACATTCTGCGCTTAAGTTGCCACTCAATTTAAACACAGTTGATATTTCAACATGTAATATTTCCCAATCCAGTGGAATGGGAAAATTGTTGATGCAATGCAAGCTCATTGTTTGGGATGAGAGCACAATGGCACACAAGAAATCACTTGAAGCACTTAACTTCACACTGAAGGATCTTCTGCGAAATAACAACATCTTTGGCGGCTTGATGATATTGTTGGCAGGCGATTTCAGGCAGACGTTGCCAGTAATTCCTCGTGGAACGCCTGCAGATGAATTAAATGCTTGCCTGAAGGCATCACCTTTATGAAATAACGTAAAAACATTATCGCTAACCACTAATATAAGAGTTCATCTCCAAAATGATCAAGGTGCTGCACAATTTTCCAAACAATTGTTAGCTGTTGAAAATGGAAAAGTCCCAGTTGATGCGACATCTGGATTGATTACTCTTACCAACGACTTTTGCCGATTTGTAGACTCTCAATTAGCTCTTATTGAAAATGTTTTGCCCAACATTAGTGAGAATCATCAGAGTTATGCTTGGTTAAGTCAACGAGCAATTGCTCGTTGACTTAGTTGGTCGCAAGAATTCTTGCCGCAAAGAATAATGATGTACACCCACTGAATTTCTCCATTCAATCAAAAAATGCTGTCGATTTGGTGACATACGAATCCGTTGATTCCATAACAAATCCCGATGATGTAGTAAATTATCCAACGGAGTTTTTGAACTCTCTGAAGTTACCAGGATTTCCACCACATAACTTGCAACCCAAAGTTGGTACAGTTATTATGATATTGCGTAATTTGAATCCACCGCGACTTTGCAACGGTACTCGACTTTCGGTAAAAAGACTTATGCCGAATTTGATTAAGGCAACCATTATTAACGGAAAGTACGCAGGTGAAAATGTATGTATTCCTCGAATACCAATGATTCCGACTGATCTTCCGTTTGACTTCAAACGATTGCAATTTTCAGTTCGCCTTGCGTTCGCAAAGACAATTAACAAGTCGCAAGGCCAATTAACAAGTCGCTTAGTGTTTGCGGGATAAATTTAGAAAATCATTGTTTTTCACATGGGCAGTTATACGTTGCGTGTTCACGAGTTGGGAAACCATCCGCTTTGTTTGTGTTAACGTCAGACCAAAAAACAAAAATGTGGTTTACCAAAGAACACTTCAATGAAACGGATAATTTGCGGACACGTATGACGCTTCGATTCAGTAATTACTTTGGATTCTCTTTCATTTACTTAGAGAAGTTCAACTAAATAACACTTCATTTTTGTAATCGAAATGAATTCATTACTGTTGTGAAATGAAATAAAATTTTTTTTTCAAATATAAAACAAAAAAAATTTTTTTCTTCATCTTTTAATCACCAAACAAAATGTTACATAAAACAAAGCCATCTGGTGGCGAAACGGAGTTCGCCGGGTTTGGTAGTATATATATATATATATATATATATATATATATATATATATATATATATGCATCTATATGGTGGCGAAACGGAGTTCGCCGGGTTTGGTAGTATATATATATATATATATATATATATATATATATATATATATATATATATATATATATATATATATATAATATTTCATTACTTCATCGATCATGTGTTTTCATAGTAATCAATAACAGTAATGAGCTACATCTTTTGAGAATTGGGTATTCAAGCGCATAAACGTTCCATCATCCTCCAGTTCCATCGTGCTGAGCTTATCTTCGCCGGGTTTGTAGTATATATATATATATATATATATATATATATATATATATATATATATATATATAATCCTTGAGAGCTTTATTGCTGAATGTGGTAGCTATATGTGGTATACTCGTAATGCGTGATACGGCGTAACGGCGTGACTCAGCTGTTGTAGAAAAATACAGAAACCCAAGCGGCACAAAGTTTTCTTTGATATTGTTTTGTTTAATTTCAGTTAACGTTCAGTAATTTTTTAACTTATTGTTGAGTGAAATCTACCAAAAAGTCAACATTTTTTTTTCACGCTTGAGAAGTAAATTGATTTTTAATTTCATGACTTTCCTACCTCTATTTTTACATCAAGGATCTGTACTACTACTTTTGACCGTAGGACCGGGACAACGTACCACGGAATTTGTAGGACAATATGACCGTTACATTATATAAATATTAACTAAGTAAAAAAAAAAAATCAGCTGGTTAGTAATCATTTTTGGTGATCTCGTTATCAATATGGAGGGGAGGACTCTTTATGAAACCATATATATTTTTCAAATAATAGATAATATATATATATATATATATATATATATATATTATATATATATATTTTCGCACAGGAAAAATATTTCATTACTTGATAGTAATTATTTTTACATACTGAATTCGCTTATCGTGCTGAGCTTATCTGCTCTACTGAATTCGTGCTGAACATCTCTTTATATCCAAGGAGTTAATATTTCTCGATAGGTCTAAGCTACATTCAATGATGGGATTTGGATTTCATGTTGTGAACCTTGCAAGGATACTTACTAGACTCACTCTGTCGAATAGTAGTGAGGTTTATAGACTATCGGAAAATAAACGCCGAACTTATACACTGGAACTTCTGTGTACAGCTAGCGAACAATATCTTTTCAACATATTCTATACCAAAGGGACTACCGTTTGGTGCGTCTTTTATGGAAACAGGAACAGAATTCATTAGCGATAAGTTATTGGTTATTCTAACAGAAACAGGTTTTGAGCAGATCTGTAAGAAATATTATTTCATGAACAGTATTCACTGAATATGATGTTGCATTGGTTCAAAACTCATTTACCATGAAATTGTTTCAAAACATATTCTTGCAGAAGTTGCAAATTATACCTATGCAATTTGCATACGTATTATATGTAATGAAAGCAAAAATCACAATAATTTTCGTTTTTTTTTTTGATATGCCCCTTTTTACATTATTCACATGTTATGAAATTTCCAAAAGATTTGGATTACGTACCTACCTCATTATCTAAAATATACTTTTTCAAATTACCCTCGAATAGCTTAACACTATCACTACTTTTCAAGAGACTTGGCGAAATTTTAAAACCAGTCCTTCAAAGCATAACCTATTTTTGAATTCAGAAAGTCTACAGCTTTGGACTCAAAAACAATAGTATATCAAGTATTTTGTCAATGCACATCACTGACGCATTTTAGATTCTTTATTACATTACTAGAAACAACCGATTTTTGATCTTAAGTATGTATCTATATGTAGCACAGAGTATTCTTCTTTTAACAGATATTCGTTGCATAGAGTTCAGCATATTTTCAATTGAGGTATGTCTACTGCACTTTGAAATTGTCCTCATATCCCTATTCTTTAATTTTTAAAATTATTGAGTTTTTCCTGAGTCAAACGGAATAATTGTGGAGTAATTTTCGAAAAATGGCTATTTTCGAATTGTTTATTTTTGCCTTAACAACGATAACATCACATATATTGAAAGTTTTTTTCTATTCTTCTAGAAAAACCATGCTAGATTTCCTTTAGATTTGACCTGACCGCTCGAAATATGTCGACTCAACTTTGTAATATTGTTGTATTCTTCAATTTATTTGTGAAACCTCAATCCAAGAGTTTGATTTTCATTTTGTTACTTATTATTTTTGTGACTTATAATCTCTTGAGTTCCTTATAATCTTTCGAACTTTGTTGAAACTAGAGAGACAGTGAAAACACAAGAAGTAATCTAAAAAGTGAACATTCAAGATGCCGTGTGTAACTTTTATTGGTTTCAGTTCGTTGTTTTTATAGAATGCGTTTCAGTTCACATCGATTTCAACATCGCGTATCAAGAATAGCCACCATTTCTGTGATGGGCTCCATAACTACCAGTTAATGACACTCGAAAAAATCCAATAGAGAACATCGAAAGGGAGGCGACAACCAATTTATTCCGCCATTCATTTCTACTTGAATCCAGAAAGCGAGTTGTATCGCATCCCCGAAATCTATAAATTTAACCCCATTGTCTACCGATAATGGTCTGATAGGTGTGTGTGCTGCGTTTGACTGTTATATCCATCAAATTTTTGAGATTACTGATTACAACAATTCTCTATTCAGTTCGGATCGATAATCCTGTTTATTGGAAGTAGCAAAAACACGGGTTGAAAAGCTTTGAAAGCGTGTGTCTGAATATCGCATGCCATTAGATTAACAGTTTCCAACGAGGGTTTTCCCTTCAATGCACTTACAAGAATCTATTTCATTAACCTGAATCTATAGCAACCATTCGAACATTTTCACTGACAAACAAAGTTAGTTTCTAAGTGTAATACACAATGATTTTGATATGGAATCGTAATCATCACGCATTCAAATTGAAAAATTTTCTTTAGTTCCTTTATCTGACTTTTTAAGTATTTATCAGGCGTTGAGCTCAACTTTGAGAAATTAAGAGTCTGAAATTTTGAGAAAATATTCTTTTGCAGCTCACTCGTCACCCTAATCTGTGACTCTGTTCAGTTTTGTATAATTGGGAATTCCATTGCCTTATTTCTATTTATCCTTGAAGATAATATAAATTCTTTCGACATTCTGACAAACCTAAAATATGTAGCGAAATGTGAACTGCAAAATTTCCAGGCTGGTTACTAAGACTTTTAAGTCTCAAACGCCTCATTGGGAATGAAAATATAATATAAATGTGCGATTTTGCAATATTTCGGTAATCAATCCATTCAATCACTTGCAACTTGAAATTGAACACGTTTCCTACGCTCCAAACTCAATTCATATTGATCGTTCAGTTTTCTCCTACCTATAAACAGCTAAAATTAATCCGCAGTATCCACATTCAAAGTAGAATTTTTAAGTGAATATGTTCAAATCCAAACACACAGCAACATGCAGCAGCAAATTGATACGATGAAAAAGAGAGAATTTATTTTCGTATTTTGTTAGTGGATTTCCGGAGAATTCTATGAGAGTTTTTCGAATGTTTCCGGTCATTGAATAGAACTGTAGTGTTTTTATTCATTTCCAATTCAATGCCGATAAAAATTACAGTGTGCTCAGTGCTCTGTTTTTCTATTTCGTTGCATGAATCCCGAATTGTGAAATAAAAGAGGGATCATTTCATTGTTTTCATCAAATATTGTATGGAACACGTTCTGAGAAAGTAAAATCTACCTAAACGGTGCATATTTGAAAGAGATAATATTTATAAATATCACTCATAGATAAAACTTCATAAATTTCACATTTAGCATTCACGTGAAATATGATATTTCAACAACTACAACAACATCTACACCAACTAGGGCGCCCACTTTATTATTTTCAAAACCTCAATCCAGTAGTTACATTAATTTCGTGTTTCTAGCGTTTTTCTGGATTCTCTTGTTTATGAAAGTGCACGCACCAATCCATTCCTTCTAGTTACTATTTGAAAATAACCATACAGATGGACGTACACAACTGAGAAGGCCTAAAAAGGAAGAAACAGGTGTGACGTGTTTCCATCAAGTTTGAATCTCATTGTATTATTTCTCGCATTGGCACCTGATTCGCTTGAAATTTAAAGACGTCTCCAAACTCAGAGAGTTCACGTGGAGGCCTAGCAGTGGAGACTTCCTTTACAGGTTTATTCTTTTATTGTTGATTCCATTTCCAGGTTCGTACACCTTGAACTTGGCTACGCCGTTCTGAGGAGAGCCAATAAGCTTGAAACACATGCTTAACGTCTGCTTCCAATTGAGTTGCGGGCTATACCGAGAATTGTGTTTCTGTCATTTGTAATTTTTGTAGTTGCAAACTACAACATTTATGAAATTTTTCATTCGTTGTTAACTTTGGAAATCTCCGAACCTGGAGAGTTCACGTGGAGGCCTAGCAGTGGAGACTTCCTATACAGGTGTGTTCTTTTATTGTTGATTTCATCTCCAGGTTCGTACACCTTCAACTTGGCTACGCCGTTCTGAGGAGAACCGCTAAGCTCGAAACACGTGTCAACAGCTGTCTCCACTTTAGTTGCGGGCTATACCGAGAATTGTATTTTTATTATCTTATTATGACTCATAATGGATAATGACAAATCTTATCAATTTGGCAGCTTAATCCAACGTTGCTCTCGTCGTGTCGGTTCATTTATTTCAAAGAGCAAAGTGACATATTTTGTAATAATACCACAAATTGTGAATTAAAAAATTTTGAATTAGTTGGAGAATTAGGCACTACCGCTGAAGTACTGTCGAAAATGCAATTAATAAATGAAAAATTTTTGAAGAGTGAAACATTCAATATATAATTCATAGCATTGCATTTCTGAGTATTTAATACCTTTTGGTTGTTGAACATTTTTGCTTTCCAAATAAAAGACTCGAAAATGTTTCTACTTCATTCGAGAGGTATTATTTATCATAGACATCATAGAATGAATAGGTATCGAAATCGGCCTATACAATATAATCGATGTTTAATCTCACTGATCTATATTAACAAAGTGAAAGCTCTCCTTGTGTGTATTCTGTACGTAATCCCCGATACTCGTATGCGAATCAGATCAATCCATATATGTGCCGTATTCCACGAAAATCTCTATGGTCGCTGCATGCTTTGATACGGTAGTTTTAATCTCGCTAGTTCTTTCATGGTACGATTAGAGCGCCTGAATTTAATACTGCTTCTAGCGCAATGTTACTCTAACGACGTTCCGTATAGATCATGGATATATTTCCATGAACTTTTATTCCAAACAAACTATTCATAAAATAATATTTTGAGTTATTTAACTGCGATAAGCACTTCTTCCATATTCGAATACCTTACTGCATCTTGATCTTTCAGTACATATGCATAAGATTTAAGTTTATTTTCAGAGTATGCAGAGAAAATGGAACTTATCGGTCTGAAATTGAACTCGAGTGTAGGTGCCGAAAAAGCAAGATCAGTTTTCTGAAAATAATGATTAAAATTAGTCAACTGAAAAATTTATTTGGCATAATTCGAATCGTTTGAAATTCAAAGAGGAACTGAGCTGAGAGAAAGTGATATTTATCAGAAACAAAAGAAATGTTATATATATATATATATATATATATATATATATATATATATATATATATATATATATATATATATATATATATATATATATATATATATATATATATATATATATATATATATATATATATATATATATATATATATATATATATATATATATATATATATATATATATATATATATATATATATATAGGGTTAGTCGCGACTGACTAGTTAAGACATAAATTAGATATTCGTGGGATAGCAGACAGGTGGTGTCAAATAAGAAGACTCTTTTTTCCTTAACTCGAGCTTCCAAAACTATATTGTTCCTTCATCAGAAAAGTGCAGAAAGTGCACAAATCATCAGATTTGACAGAACGACATCAAATAACAAAGGAACTAAACACATCAGAGCTGCGGTATTGAATAGGTGTTGGTTACAATTTGAAATATAATAATATAATCCTAATAAAATAATAAATAATAATAATTAATCTTAATCGACACTTGATCGAAATATCGGAATATTTCAAATAAAACCCTAACGGAGCTGGAGCTGTTTACACAAATGTTTTCAACGAGAACGAACCTATCATTTTCGGGAGGGAATATTAAATGGGCTTCGAAAAAATCATCGATTTTGTTGAATGATAATAGTATACAATTATTTCATCATTATTATGAATCATCAGTCCGTATTTAAACAATCAATCAAAAATCGATGACTTTCAAATCGCCAACAGGTCCTAATGAGGGGAAAAACAACAATTTGTGAAAATTCACCTGAGCTCCCTCCATCGAAGAAAAGACGTATAAACTCCCCCTAACGCTCTAGATTCCTACTCATGACAACATTACTGCGAGTACGTGAGGCTTCGTGGACATTTCATCCGAACACCACAGAAATCTGTCTCCAATGTGTAAAAATCATCCAATGCCTAATCGCTCCAGATCACTCCCCGGCGGGCAAAAGGATAGCGAGTTTCAAGTTTCACGAATCATTCATACTAGTAAATACTGATACTCTTAATCGAAATATCGTACTCATATTATCGCACTTGTTAATATTCAATATTAAAAGTATTCTATAACTTCGTTTCGATATTTTTTTACGATTTATTCAAAAAACATGATGAATGTTAAATTGTGAAACATGAACAATGTGTTGTCTCTATTATTCGTCACGGATAAGTGCTATAGGATATTGAATTCGGTGTCTACATTTATTGGAAATTCAGAACGGGTAGTCTTTCGTGCTGCAAGGCACTCTTCAGTTGCGTCTTGTCCATTAAACGGAAAGCATCGACTTCAAAATCGTTTAATGATTCAGAAGGCAGAAATAGTATATATAGTTAATACTTTTATACCTTCTATACTTTTAGTTTAACGTGTAGTACTCTGTATATTATAAAATTGATCATTGACGCATGATCGTTCGTTCAAAACAAAGAGAACCTTCATTTAATATATTTTGCGGTTTTCAATTTTTTATTACCTGAAGAAGGAAGTGAAGAAGCCCCCGAAACGTCTAAATGAAACAACGAAACTTCAGTTATATACCCCTACCTGAAACATCCAACAACCAAAAACCTATATACATATAATAGACAATCACGTAACAAACCAGGAAAATCTGGTAATTATCTACTATATATATATATATATATATATATATATATATATATATATATATATATATATATATATATATATATATATATATATTGCATTAATATAAAATATATATATATATATATATATATATATATATATATAAATATAATGAATATATATATATATATATATATATATATATAAATATATAATATAATATGAATATAATCTTATATTATATAAAAATATAAGATTATATAACCCCATTCAGAAAGTTCTGCTGGAACTGAAATTGTTCCTAATGCCTTATTATTATATAGCGTATATTTTCAAGCTTTTATATTCATAGTATTGATAAAAAATGTTTTATTGCGAAAAGTGGAACCATAAACCTGAAAATATCCTATATAATAAATATGGGAGGAATATCTTGTTTTAGAAAAAAAATACTTTAAACCTGACAACTTCCAAACACAAACATCAGTAAATTATGGTAAGACATCTGCTTTATCATTCGATAGTTCTTCAAATATCTTGAATCAATTGAATTGAGTGAGTATTTAAGTGTGTTGGACACAAATTTCTTGAAAATGGGATGCTAGAGGTTGGTACTCAAGATAATTTAAATTTCACTGAGAGAAGAGGAAACATCGGCTTTCTAAGCATACGCATTCTCAGCAGATACTGATCTTTCTCTTAACATAATTGCATTTTGAAAAAAAAAACTTAAAAACAATAATTTGTTTTTCTGTGTTAAGCAAGTTACGATTTATCTAATTGCTAAAATTATTATTAGAAATGTTTACTGTGTGAAATTTCATTTCGAAATGAATATGTCCACATGTGTGTCCACATGTCTATGAAACAAACTCTCTGTTTCAATATTGTACATCATTCAGAATGCCGTAATAGGCGGAGGTCGTATTCACGAATAAATTCAATGGTTTTTACGACTTGTTCCTTATTGAAGTTTATTTTTTATTAAGTAAAAGAAACTTACGTTGAAAACCTACACATTTTTCTATATAACAGCCGTTTACATATGTTTCAAGGTTATTGCCTATCGTCAGAACGGCGTAGTTCAAGTTAAAGATGATAATACTTGAAGAGATATATAAAAAATTAATATATAAAACACGAAACACTGTTTCGTACATGTTTTATACACCCAAAACATATTGGGAAGAGTCAACACAACGTTGCAGACGACAATGAAATACCGTCCGTCTATTGTGGGACTTTTATAGCTTCTGGAAATCCCAGACAATCTTAACGATAAAAGAATTATTCTAAGAATTATATTTAATGCAGGTAAACTAAAATTAAGTAAAAGAAACTTACGTTGAAAACCTACACATTTTTCTATATAACAGCCGTTTACATATGTTTCAAGGTTATTGCCTATCGTCAGAACGGCGTAGTTCAAGTTAAAGATGATAATACTTGAAGAGATATATAAAAAATTAATATATAAATATAGAAAAATGTGTAGGTTTTCAACGTAAGTTTCTTTTACTTAATTTTAGTTTACCTGCATTAAATATAATTCTTAGAATAATTCTTTTATCGTTAAGATTGTCTGGGATTTCCAGAAGCTATAAAAGTCCCACAATAGACGGACGGTATTTCATTGTCGTCTGCAACGTTGTGTTGACTCTTCCCAATATGTTTTGGGTGTATAAAACATGTACGAAACAGTGTTTCGTGTTTTATATATTAATTTTTTATATATCTCTTCAAGTATTATCATCTTTAACTTGAACTACGCCGTTCTGACGATAGGCAATAACCTTGAAACATATGTAAACGGCTGTTATATAGAAAAATGTGTAGGTTTTCAACGTAAGTTTCTTTTACTTAATTTTAGTTTACCTGCATTAAATATAATTCTTAGAATAATTCTTTTATTTTATATATTTGCACTTCAAATTGAGAAAATTTAAAGAAGCATTTTTTCCTTGTCTTCAGTTTCATCTATTAGAGCCTAGTAGATAGTAGTATCTAGTTTCGAAGTCCAATACGAGTTTCAGTTTCAATTTCCCATTTCCATCGACCTTTACTCCGAACTTAAGCAACGTTTCAGTAAATAGGATTCCTGTAAATTTTTAATGAGACCCCTAAGGAATTCTGAAATTCCAGCAGGATACAAGTCTTATGTAGTCTCCCTATGGACGAGTCGAATTACAATCTGGCATGTCATAGAATATATTGAATTATAATTTGATATTCTGTTTAGTCACCCAATTGCTCGAATTAATATTACTCTTGTCCGTTGGGAAGGAGCAAGATGTAGGTAGATAAACATCATGAAATTGAAAGTTGAGAGAAATCAATATAGTTTTATGCAGAAAAGACTTAAAAGCATCTGTTACTAATTGAACTATAATTGGAGTCGGATATACCACTCACATCGATAAAAAATCGCACTCTTGATTCGTTCATCAATTTTCTTTGTATATGAAAAAGATTCGATTTCGAAAAGGTTTCGAGAAAATGTCAAATTTGAATTTACGGGAAGATATAAGTTTCGAAAAATATATGCAACGTTTCAATAGTCGATAGGATTATTACAATTTTTCAAACAGTGATTATTTTTTTCAGTTATTTCAGTTTAAGCAGCATTTCGTTGCTTCAACTTTTTGTATAAATTTTGAGGTTTTTCCTATATAGATTTTGTTTAATTCATGACGTAATAATTCTTTCGTCCAATTTTCATCTGAAAAGAACTTTGAAATTGAACAAATGTTCGATTCGACGAAACTGAAGAGAAATTAATTTGATTTTGAATTTGAATGATTACGGCTATGCAGGCGTGTTGGCTTCGGAAATATCTTGTCGGAATGATTTGTTTTTTGAGCTGACGAAAACTAATATCGCGTCGATAAATTTGTACTATTTTCGGATTCGATCGCGAAATATTCCCTGTTTACGCACGTGCTGCGGCTTCTCTGCAATATTTGCTTAGTATTCATTCAGTTAGAGTGGAAATTTGCAAATTAAAAACATTTTGTTAAGGAGTTACACTTTGGTCGAATGACAGTTACATTATTATATTTGCGAATTCAAACGTAGTCAGAACTAATCAATGAATTAATTGCAATTCATAACAGAATGTCAACTGAAATGAAGATTTTTCATATCAAAAGGCCTATTTTTGCTGAAAATTATTGGCGAAAACTATACATCAGCAACAGTCAATAACACATATGAAAAAATATATAAAGATGAATATATATATATATATATATATATATATATATATACATATATATATATATATATATATATATATATATATATATATATATATATATATATATATATATATATATATATATATATATATATATATATATATATATATATATATATATATATATATATATATATATATATATATATATATTTCTTGAAATTGATTTATTGCCTGTTTGAGATATTTATTTTGAAAGTTTTTAGCATTAACAGGCTTTTTTTAATATGAAAAAGTTTATATGACGTTTCGTTGTTATATTACAACTTTGTCAAAACTAATTAACCTGTTATATATATATATATATATATATATATATATATATATATATATATATATATATATATATATATATATATATATATATATATATATATGAGGAAATGAAATTTTTTTGTGCTTATGGCACTGAATGAAATATTTAAGAAGATGAACACTAGAACATTCATTTGAAAAAGTCAAATTAATCAAGAGAATGTTATAGAAGAGC